>VRLP01000960.1:0-162432 GCA_009660295.1 Lophius piscatorius | reverse complement strand
ACAGACTGTTAAACCAACAGACTGTTAAACCTACAGACTGTTAAACCTACAGACTGTTAAACCAACAGACTGTTAAACCAACAGACTGTTAAACCAACAGACTGTTAAACCTACAGACTGTTAAACCTACAGACTGTTAAACCAACAGTGTATATGCTGAAATGTAATTTAGTCATTTCATGTTGCATCACATCACTGCTTATAAAAAAATAAAAAATAAATAATATGAAAATATATATATAAAAAAAATACAGCAGTTTCTCTGGAATCAAATCAAACATCCATCTAAATTTAGGAACAAGGGGGAAGAAAAAAAAACAGTCAGTGCTTTGGGCGTTTCTATGAGCGACGCATCGTGAATAATTTGAACGTATTGGCAGATTCGTAACCTGAAGAGTATCCTCATGATTCATTAAAAGTTATTTAGTACGTTATTAACAATTCTCTACGTTTCAAAAGTCACGTTAAATCCGACAGAAGCGTTAAGTACATTTCCATCAACGCTGAGCTAGCTAGCTAACTAGCTTACAGAGACGAGTCTTCATCGTCTACAGAGCCGACGTTCCTCCTCTTCAATGCTCCATTACTGACGTGTTCCATGCCGGACAGGTCAGCTTTTAGAAATCTTGCAATTTACAACATTTTTGGCCGTGTTTGTTGCCATGGCGCTAATGTTTACTTCCTTCGTATTACGCAGTATATGAGGCGGTGTCCGATGACGTCACCGACTAATAGACTATTAAATTAGTCGAAAAACAAATTTCATAATGAATTTTTGCCGACTACGTCATTTATTCATTGCTGCCCCAAATATAAAGCCATCAAATAAAGACTTTTTCGTTTGTTCTTTTTTTTTTACAATTAATGTGTTGTTTTGGGGTTTTTTTTCCAATAATTCAATCTATTATTATTATTATATTATCGTCAGTATTAGAATGTACATGATCGGCCATAAGACCGTGATCACAGACACGTGACATCAGAATATTATTGATTATCTCGTTACAATGACACCCCTAAGCAGGTGGAATAAATGAGACGGCAAGAAAAATCTTTTGTCCCATTGACATACTTTAATTTTCACAATATACTTTAAGTATCAAAAGTAAAAGTACTCCTGGTCCAATAAATGATCCGACTAAATCTGTTAAACACGTCGGTACACACATCAGTAGCGATAAAAGTTAAAGTCAAATATAAAGCAGAATACAACGGGAATAAGTTAAGTACGGTTCTTGAGTACATGTGCTTTTAATTACTGTCCACCACCGACGTTCAGCACTTCTTTTACATGAAGACACGTCGGGGGAATTAGAGGAAAGATGTTTCTCTGCTGAAGTTTTTAGTGAACTAAATGATCTTTGTGTAAAACTGGAAGATACACTCTCAGAAATAAATCACATTTACTTTAGTCTTAAATGGAATTATGTCAACCTGTCCCATCAAATAAGGGTTGAACATATAGGGGAAAATGTTTTAAGTTAATGTCACCAAACATGCTTAATTAAGAGATAGATTATACAATTATTTTTGAATCAAATAAACAAAGTTATATTTAATAAACTGAGTCCAGTTACTTAACAGTTAATTATTATTGACCAGGACGCTGTGGAAAAAAAAGAGATTTTTAATCTCAATGAGACTTTTGTGGTAAAATAAAGGTAAAATAAAAACTAGTATTACATTAATGAATAAAATATAACTGAATATAACTTTTTTTAACTGTCTAAGATGCAACTATTTAGTTATTTTAGCCTATAAAAAAAAAGTCATATAATGAAAAAACAAAAAACCCAGGTTCCATTTCTATCAGGATGTGTTTCCCTGATATGTTATACTTTATAAAGGAGTCTGCTCTTTTATAAAATAAACAGTTGTGTGCAGTTATATTGTTTGAGAACCTTAAACATTAATATAGGCATTTTTAGGTTTACCTTTATATTATTTTCTCGGAGGTCAAACTTTCACATTTCCACAAACAGCGCAAAGCGGAATAAGATGTTTCAGCTGCTTTAGTAAATCTGACCCTGAAAGTTTAGAAGTGACTCTCCATCAATAAGAGTCGTCACTGAATTCAAAAGTGTACCGATTCTACATCCAGCGCATTGCGTTTCTGCACTGTAAAAAATGACTGTTTGCACAGTGCAGGAATGAATACAATATTCTATCTACCAAAATCTACCCAACATATCACCATAATATATAAATACACTACTATGAATGGTCCTATGTCAATAAAAGTACTTAACTTCTGAGTTTTACAGTCATAATATGTGCAGATCACACAATTATATTAGAGAATTTTGGAATATGTAGATTCAAGCAGCGTAGTTCTGTAAAAAAGCGTCAACATAAAGCAAGAATGTTTAAAAAAAAACATAATTTCTACAGAAACATTATAATGTGATGGTGTTTATTTTTTTAAATGCACTTTGGTCAAAGCCAAAGTGCATTTAACCTGTTTACTGTTTACAGGTTTAAAATATGTATTTTAATATGTCTTTTCTTATTTGCCACAGAATTTACTAAATTCTGGCAGCCAAGCTGCTTGTATTTTATCATAAGTCACTCCGAAAAGAAAAGAAAAACATTGTATTCAAATTCTAAAATTGTTGAAAACTTGTTAGATGAAAGTAAAGTCATACAAATAAATTGCTTTTCCCACTTTATTATCTTTGCTCTGTTTTTTTTACCACTGTCATAGGGTCTGTCTTATCACAGTACAGTAACAATTTTAAGAAAAAGCTCCTTTTTTTGCACATTTATTCAGTATTTACAGTCACTGAAGGCTTCAGTAGTGTCTGATTTCAGACGCCAGTCTGACAAAGTTCAGTGAATCCTCTGGGACGATTGATCCAAAGACACATTTGAGGTTTTTAGCAGTGAACAACAACCTTTTAGCTGCAAAATAAAGATAAAGAGTAAGTACTGTGTTTCCATTTGGATTGAAAGCTAAAATGCGCCGAGGTTGACTTTGTGTTGTTCACATACACACACATTCAAAGAACAGATATTAGCATTTATAAAATAAAATATTCTTAAGCACCTTGGAGAGGCTAAACGCTTAAATTAACTCAATTAAGATTCTCCACTAAAGCGAACTAAGGTAAAACAGATGACGTCATGACTGCCAGTCAAACATCAAACGTTACAAAATGACGATTATGACATAACATATTAATACGTTATTCCCTACGTCATGAGATTATGTTTTCACTTCTGTGCGTTTGTCTGTTTGTCTGTTTGTGGGCAGGATTGCGGTAAAACTACGAGACAGATTTGCATTCATTTTAGCCAGTGGTAAGTTTTGTCAAATCCTAAGGGCGATTCAATTTGGCGACGTCACGTGTTTCACAGCGTATAAAATTACATAAAATAATAAGCCGTTTGGATTAGTGACGTCACAATGTGGCTACTGCTGCCTTTGCTCTTTTGATTCCTTTCATGAATCTTTTTGGGGTGGAGCTGGGGGCTGGGTGGGCTGAACGGAGACGCTGAAGTGGAAGGCGCAGGAGACGAGCGGCTACAAAGTATTTGAGAGATACTCAGAATTTGTTGGAGTTGTCTGAAGATTTAGAGGCTGGATAACTCTGACATTAAAGGAGGAATCTGCATGAATTTTTCCCAAACCTCGGTCACTGCTGTGCCTTGTGGGAAGTTTACGCTCTCTGAGTGCTTTCTCTAGTTTTACCTTGAAATCGAACAATATAAACACATTTTTGTGCACACAAAGTTGTGTGAATTACTTATTTTATTTTGCAACCTCCTGGCGTACCTTCCGGCCCAAATGGACGTTAAATACGGTTTAATTTTTATTTATAACCCTCTTCAAAAGACTTAAATTTAGATTATAGAAACCCTGGAGGAGGATAGACTATTATATTTGACAGAGTCATAGAATTATCTGTGTTAGTCTGGAATAGAAAAACCAAATGATGAACGGAAATCAGGATGGATAACCGAACAAACCATAAAGCTCTGGATCAGATTGTGGCTTCGTCTTCCTCCCTCCTGCTTTGAAAGACCGATCTCAAGAGAGACATAAATGAAAGTACAGCGATGGCGCCTGTGCTGGAAGGGAGGAATGTTAGAGCTGCTGCATCGCTGCCTTCACTGTAGATCAGGAAGGATTTCAAGCTCCAATGCAGGGCGAAACGTTTTCTTCGACACCCCTGGGTCCTCTGTGAGCTCCATAAAGGGGCGAACAACTACAGAGCAAAGCTTGAACCAGATATTTTCTGATATCAGAGGGCAAGGATGTCTTTGAGGAGAGGGATGGAGACCTCCAGGGTAGCTTTAAGTGGAGATCAGGTTGAATATTTCCAATTCTACTCTTTGATGCTGCTTATTACGATAACGTATATTGTAATATATGACTATTTGTAACTATTACTATAATAAAAATTAAGCAACATCTACGTTATCCATTAAGATAATATACTCAGCTTCCTCGCCGCCTGGGAAATATGAACGCAAGACGAGAGTCACCAATCCTCAGTCACACTAGGCCGAAACTGCCGTCCCTTACAGAGAAGGTTTATCCCCCAAAAGGCCCCGACCCCCACGCATTGTACACTCAATCCTACCGATGGGACTCCTCAAATGTCCAAAAATAGTGTTTCTCGTAAAAAGCTTCCCTTCGTGAGTAAAATATGAATTATTAGAATAAAACGTAAGATAAGCAAGACAGATCTCCTTGTTTATATTGGTTTGATTAAGTCCAAATTTGGACTTAATCGAACCAAAAGGAAGTTATGTCCGAAAAACTGTGTTTTCTGTCAGAAGCTCCCCCTGGTGAGTAAAATATGAACTATAAATGTAAAACACAACGTACAAAAGACAGATCTACTCGAGTCGGTTCATATGCAGCCATTGAAATGTGAGATGTTATGTACAAGAGCCTAGATATGTTAACTTTTTAATCCTACTTCAAACATCCTTCAATCAATTAAACGCTTCCACTGAGCTTCAAAATTAGTTTTTCTTTCATTTAGAGACACACTATTGTGTACATAAAGTTCTGTGATTAGATTAACTCTTTACTGACCTGCTCAGATATTTGGTTGAGCACATTTTGACTCTATTTCTTAATGAATAATGTGACTGAGCCCGTTTATAATATGACTGAGTGGCAGCATGTATATGCTAAAGAGTAAGGGGCCAAGCATGGAGCCCTGTGGGACACCACAGGTCACTGAGGAGGAGGCATTAAGCACGACTATTAAAAAAAAAGTCTTTTTTGAGAAGTAGGAATCATGTGAGGACTTGCTGAACATATTTATGTAACTCGATTCAAACCAAAACAAAAGTCTAATAGGAGTCAAATAGTTTATAAATACATGCTTCCACAAAAATTTGATCAAATAAAATTAAAATTACTATTTAAAGTCTGATTTCAAGGTACAATTTTAATTTAGAATGGCTGTGAGATTAAATCAATAAAAGTCCCAAAGAAATAAAATATACAAAGAAATTATTTTTCTTGGTTAGGACATTAAAGGGTTAATTTACTTTGCAATTATCTAGTAATCCTTATATCCAGCATTACTCAGTGTTGGAGGGTTTATATAATTTAATGCTCGCTTTACTCTCCTCAGCTAACATTATCTGTTTTAGGTAGTATACGAGGTGAACCCGCATGTAAGTAGTACTTCAATTTCCTTTGATACTCATAAATCCCACCGATCACATCCATTTCCACTGTCCCTGTCTTGTTAACACATCTGGAAATGGGTCCAAAATAGTTTTGATTTAAACTTGAAAGTTTTTTTTACTTTATCTGCCTTTATTAGATCAACTTCATTCCACATAATAACCTAATTAGAAAAAAAAAATAACTATATCACCACCTGACGTGCTGTTAAAGCAATTCATTTTATCACTTTATCACAAAAAATGCTAAACTCGTATTTGCAAATTATATAATTAAATATTTTTAGCGGCGGGTGAAAAAATATATTCAATATTCTTGCTCAAAACATTCCGCTGATATTCTCTTTCTCCGACCCCCATGAGTTACAGCCTGCTGTGTTCAATCAGTTCAAAGCCCTTATCCACAACACGAGTCTTCTGCTAAGATCTAAAGAAAATACAAATCTGCATCAGGAGCAGGGAAGTCCTGATTAAGTTTTGAAAAGACAAATCCAATGTTTGTGGATCTCCTAACGTGGAAAATATGAGAAGTCATGCTGCAGAAACAGCAACGACACTCTGCATGCAGCTCCTCCTGTCTGCATGAACACTGTCAGATAACAAGGAGGGGGGGGGGGGAACAAAAGAAGAAGAAAAAGTCTGCTACAAAGGAGGAACAGGATAAGGAGAACGTTTCAAACCTCCTGTGGCGCATGTCGGATGAAGAACCTGATCTGGGTTGGTATGCAGGAGTGCCACGCGCTCATCATACCTCTCATACCTGAACGGACAAAACACACACCGGACTGATAGAGAGAGGACGCTTCTGCGGGGAGAGAGTCGGTCCCAACACATGCATGTCACACCTCTTCTCCGCCTTCCTCCTCCTCCTCTTCTTCTTCTTCCAACACACCTCTCATTGGATTCTGGATCCACAAGATGCCTCCGATCAGGTGAGGAGATTGGCCGAGCATCACGAGTCACCTGCTTTCTCCGTCACTCTTCCTCACCTCTAATGCCCGGAGACGGTTCCCCCGACACCTCATCCGCTCCACATGTCACCCCCCCACCTGCTGCCAGACGAGCGCGCAAACTGCGCAAACTCCGTTGCGCCGAGATGCAGCGCAGCCTCTTACAGGATTAAATCATTTCTCACAAAGCGGACACAGTTATTAAATCCTCCAGCCCTGCGGGACTCTGCTGTCCTCAGGGGAACACGAGGGCGCGTGGATTGGTGACGCAAGACAACCCGGTCTCGGACCTGTTAACCAGTCTGCGGTGCAGGCGCGCGCGCGGATAGAATTAGTCTTAATGGTGAGTGACCACGTTCACTTAAATAACCGGATGACCGGGAAAGTGCAAATAATGCGCAGAGAGAGAGAGAGAGAGAGAGAACAACACGCATTCCCCGCTGACCCACTGGGCTCAGCCATTCACACCATCCAACATCATCAAACAGTAACGAGACGCTCCAAAAGCAGACAGAGGCAGAGACAGAGGCGTGATTAGATGCATTGTGGGTAGCAGGTCGCGGCGTCTTACCTTCGACAGCCATCGCTCTACTCGGCGGACATCGCTCTCAGAGCCGCAGACGGAATGTTAAAGTCAGCGCTCTCTCCTTCCACCTTGTTTGGCTTGTTTTCATCACTTTGCTGCGGGCGAGCCGGAGCACACAGCTGCTGCCGCGCCGCAACGCATCCTGGGAAATGTAGGCTCAAGCATTTTGATGAATGAGAGGGAAAACCTGATGTATCTGTTCTGCAGAGGGCGCGCGCGCACACACACGAGCAGTCCCGCTTTTCTTTTAAAATAAATTATTATTTATTTTATTAAAAAAATTATTAATTTTCAAAACAAAATTGTTGATGGACTTAAATAAATTACTTAAACTGGTAACACTCGATAAAATGAAGTGTTTATAACTCAAATTTAATTGCACTCAGAAAATACTTAATTGAATTAAGATTACTAGTTGATTAGTACTACTAGGTTCTTCCAATTTTATCCAAATAACTTTCTTTTTATGATTTTACCTTCAAAAAACTAAATATTAAACAGTGAATAAATATTTGTTTATTATCGGTAAACTAATCTGACATTATTTTATTCCTGTAGCGTTTTAATAGAAATATCACACACTGTAAATGGTGGATTGTTAGCGTCTTAAAAAAAGTACTTCCACCCGTCAATTAAATGGGGCCTTTTTTTTGTTTCGTTTGTTAAATAAACAAATAATAATAATTATTATTATTAGTTTATTATTGGTGATACACCTGGTGTGGAACACAAAGACAAAACATGAGAAACAAGGACAAAAGGAAAGGACATAACGAAAAGACAAGAATTAATGAAGTGTAGTGGTTTATGGTCCTTGCTCCCTAGGCCAGCCCAGAACCTAAAAAGTTCCAAGAACCAGACACTGGATCAGCACCCACTGGTGGGCTCAATTGACACTGAAGATTGGGTCATAGCGGTTGCTGATGTGTTGGACTAGGATCATGCAGCAGGACCCCCACCAGTCCAACAGAGCCCTGAGAACATCCAGGACATAGAACCAGTAGCATCAGATACCCCTCTTCCAACGAGCTGGTTCCAGGGCTGGTTTGGAGCCAGAGATATCGCAATAACCCCGCCCCCAACCCCTGATGTAATCGGTTCTTGGGTCTAGACCAGCAAAGAGTTGGTGCTTGTCTGGCACCAGTTTTGAGAGCCAGGAGCTGGTGCTTAGGCTGTCGAAAAGCAAAGAACTGGCGCTAAGTCAGGTTCTGGCTTCAAACAAGCCCTGGAAACAGCCCGACCAGCACCGCCGGGCCCACAAACGCCCCACTAGGGGCATAAATTAATCGCTCCCCTTAATTATTTTTAGAGTGCGATGGAAAATTCCTTTTGAGGTTTGGGTACGGGAACAGTTCATGAAACAAGATTTCTCTCAGAAAAACAAGATCACAGTCACCAGGTCAATATTACATGAAGGAAAAAGGCTTTTATAAGATGTCTGTTGTGTTTTTTGCACCTGTTTTACAACATCTCTTCACTCTGAAGTTGGACTCAACAGCTTATTTGTTTTAGCACGGGGGGGGGGGGGCGTTTTATTTTGATGTTGTATTGTTCATTCTTTGATCCGGGGTTTAAAAATAAAGACGGCTATTTGTGCCTGCAGCGGTTTTTCTTCATCAATACAAAATATAATAAATGACTCAAAACCCAAAATGCACTGTGAAGTCCAGCTCTGCATCCAACCAGGTACCGTAAAAACTCAAGTTCCTCAGAAACGTGGGTTCAAGTCTGACTCATGTTGGGTTAATATAATTTATTAGGGCTGATTCAACTCAGCTACTTAGAATAACTCAATCTTAATTTAATCCTGTTATTTTTTACGCATAATGTATTTAAGTTGTGTGTTTGACCCTCACATTCCTGACAGACCTGGTCCTGCTCCTGATGGGATGACCGATGGAGTTCTGTAGGGATCTCCTCCCAGATCTGGATCAGGGCATCAGTGAGATCCTGGACGGTCTGTGGTTCTACTTGGTGACGATATGTAATGTCCCAGAGGTTCTCTGGTGGGTCCAGGTCTGGAGAACGTGAGGTCCAGTCAATGGCAGCGATACCTTCATCATCCCGGACCTGCCAACACACTCGGACCACATGAGGCCAGGTACGGTCCTGCACCAGGAGGAACCCAGAGTCCCACCAACACGGTCATTCTAGCAGTGGAGACGAGGACACCAGCAGAATGTTAAACTAGAGAAAACTCAGAGACAAATGGCCTGTGGCCACCAGATCGGCAGATCCAGAACCTTTTTGGAGGATGTCCTTCTGTTGCCTCTCCTGTTTACCTTGTTTTCATTTGTTCCAAAGAAGGTGAAAATGATTCACAATCGCTTGTAGGCCCAACTTCCTAACAGATCCCAGAAGTTTGAAGGACATGTTTCCACACAGCTTGAATGAAGATGGGACACAGAAAAGTCCAGCAGAAGAAATCAGTTCTATCACTTCCTGTCAACTTGATTGTAACTTCTAGAAGTCAAGTTTTCATTCAGGTCCTACAAGATTAAGTCACCTTTATCTGACAAACATCAAATTATTCCATACAAAAATACATGATACAGTCAAATAAATCCAGATATCTTCCTCTTTTTCAACTTGAGGGTCAGAACCAAAGCCGACTTGCAGACATAATCAGAACGCCCTGGAGCCGAACCAACCCTAAAGTGCATTATAAATTAAATGTATTATTATTATTATAATTATTACTTCTCTGAGTCTGGGATCGGCTGCTGGCAGAGAGCCAGCCCTTTGAAATCTAGTCAGTCTGGTCCTGGTCCTGACTGTGTTGTGGCAAAGGTTGATGAAGGTGACGACCAAGCTTCCTGTTCCTCTCTTTGGATCCAGATTTAAAAGTGGGTCATTCCTCCTAAGATTCACCTGCTAGAATCAAAGAAACAAGAACTTTTTCTGAGAATAAAGGAGGCCATACGGCAGCATTTGTAGTATTTTGCTCATCATTGAATTCAATCAGCAGTTAATTCTCTGGCATAATCTTTGCAGATAAGACCCATACGTATGAGTTTAAAGTGAAAGAAGGAAGCAGGAAGTTCATTCAGTTTGTTAAAGTGTTCCACAGCGTTAGCTCCCCGGCTACGGAGCCGCCCGGCCGCGTGACATTCCACTGAGAAATGTTGTTTACTGATACGCTGGATTGATAACGTGACACTATGAGGAAGTTTATCTCTTCCTGTGTTGTGTTGACACGCATTTTGGTTTTCTTTGTCCTCCTCCTCCTTTTGTTTGAGGTTCTGCTCAGCCTGTCTGATAGGTTTATTCCAATCATGCCCTCCATCATCTGCCCTGTCGTAATGAGTTTCACCGAATAGTTTAATTAAAAACAATCGTTAGGATTGAAAGTAAATGTCGCAAGTGAGTATTTGTCTTTTGTTCCAGCAACCTCATTGACTCGAGGTTAGATTGTGATGGTTAGACGACTGGGCCGGACTTGAGGATAGCCAGAACCTACTCCTTCTGTGTCCACTATGTGGTGCTAGAGAGCACCCACATTGTCTTTACATTCTTCTGAGTAAATTTTGTAAACACCAGAAATAAAATCCATTTTTGTCACAGATGGATAACTTTTCAGGTTTGTGGTATGTCGGTGTCTTCAGGACGGAACGGTGAAGTTTGGGCCTATTAGAACACGGACACCGGACAACTTCCTGTTTCAGGTTGAAAAATCTTAATTTTGTTGCCGGGTTAGCCGACAAAAAAGTCAGGCTCACCTTCAATTTAAAGTCAGAAATGTACCTACTTTGATGTTTTTGGACTGTCGGCACCACTCAAACATGAGGAAAACATCTGAACACACAGAGCGGACCCATGGGCAAAGGTGGATTTGAACCCAGAACCTTGTAGCTGTGAGGCGACTGTGCTACCCACTGTGCCTCCATGTTTCCTGTAAGTAGTGATTGATCGTTTGAAAAGTAGCATGAACGTGTTCGTAACACGTTTGACACAGCAGGGCATGTCCTCATGAATGACACTGCATATAAGTGTTTTTAACCCTTCAATGTCCTGCTCAACTGTTTGCTTGAACACATTTTGAGTCACTATTTCATAATGAAAAATGTGACTGAACCTGTTTATAATATGGCCCAATGGCGGCCAAAGAGTAAGGGGGGCAGGGATGGAGCCCTGGGGGACACCACAGGTCAAAGGGACCCACGAAGAGGAGGCGTTAACCATGGCTACTGAGAAAGTCCCATTAGATCGTTTTTTTTGTTTTTTGCATATTTAAGTTTGTAAGATCTGAAACAGAATTATGTAACTTGATACAACCAAAAAAAAAAAAATCCAATAAGGTTAAAACAGTTTTATAAAAACATTCTGGTAAAATTCAGTATTTTGAATCAAACAAAATCTTTTTATCATGAAATAATTGAATATTTTATATATACTGTAAATTAGATTTTATTTTTTTACATATTAAAAAAAATGAATTACCAAAACGATTGGTCATTTTTTTGGGTTAATTTAGATAGTCCAAGATATCAAATGAATAAAAACCCCAAAGAAATAAAATATGTAAAGCAATCATTTTCACATGGTTTCATTTTCTCCGTCAGGACATTAATGGGTTACGAGTTTCTGTTGCCAAAACACACATACTGGACTATTTTTCACTTAAAATAATCATAGAATGCCTGGAATGAGGCCCAGTTAAATGGATTTGACTGAGTTGGGTTACAATATACAACCATATTTTTTTTACTGTAGCTTGTTGAGAGCTTTATTGCTTATTATGGAGGATGCTAACAATTAAGGTTTCAAGAAAGAAAACAAACAGCAATCTTCAAATTGCTTAAACACCATCAAAATGAACAGCTAACAATGGTTGTGTAAGATTCTTAAAACAAATTCTTCTTACATTCTATGCCTGTAAATTCAAATGATCATTAACTTCCCCGCTGACAGGCACATGACTGATAACAGGCTGACGGGTCGTGACCTCTAGAAGCCCCCGCCGGACTATTATGACTGCTGAGCTGCAGGACGTCCAGCGATGAAACTCAATCGCTGCTTGAATTACCGCACCGCAAAGCTGCTGGTTATTTGGCGCATTAACACGTAATCAAGTATCTCATTATTAGAAGACACAGAGAAAGCGCCAGAGGGAGACACATGCACTCCAAAAATATACAAAGCTTTATTTGAAATGAATGTATTTTAATTCCACCTAAAATCTCCATGTAGTTTTATGACATCATTCTAACTGAGACAAACTAATAAACTTAATGTCATTCATTTTTGTCATTAAATTACGAAAGAAATCAGTGCAAATTCTATTCATGTAATAGTTCTTTATATATTTTGTGTGTTTTAAATACATTTCCCGTTCAAAACAATATCATTTCCTGAAAATATAAACCGATCTCATAAATTTTAACCAAAACTTCAACATCTGATTTTTCTACAACGTGACTTATTTTTGTTTTTAACTGATTTCATTTTATTGTTTTCATAAGAAAACAAATCCATATTGATTCTATGGAATTAGAATTGATATATTTTAAAAACACGATTTAAAATTTTTTTTTATCAAATAGATGCAAATACTTAAACTTTATTTATTGTATTATTCTTCTTTTTTTAAGTGCAAAAATTGAATAATGGGATGATGTATCAAGGAACCTTAAAGAGACTTAAAAACATCCAAACTTATGCCACGACAAAAAGTCAGGTATCCACAAAACAGACTGACGGACTTTTCAAGTATCCACAAAAATAGCAGCAATATATTCCTTTGATAATCAACACCGACTCGTCTTCAAAGTCTCCGAATTCTGTAAGTGTCTCCGGGTCGAACTCCACCTCAAACCCTCTCCTTAGCTCGTAAGAGGACTTCCTGTGCACCTGTGACCCAGGTGTTCACATCACACCAGCAGAGTGATGATCACGCCATCATCCTGGCCCTGCCACAGCATCTCCCCCTCAAACGCCACCTTCCCATGCTTCCTGGCTCTCATCAGAATCCCCACCACCTTGTCGGAGATCCGAACGTATCTTTCGAACAGTTCTCCGAACGTGATGCGGGTCTTTCCGTCCGCGTTCCGATCCGCCATAGTCCTGATCACGTAACACATGTCGTCGATCTCGCGGTGGATGTGCTGCTCGGCCCGTCGGGCCCTCTCGGCCGTTTTGGTGCCCTCTTTGGGGCGACCGTAGCCCTCCTGGCCCTTCTGGAGGCGGAGCGACATGGAGTAATCATTGTCGAAGTATTCGCTGAAGGGGTTCAGCTTTTGGTTCACCGTGTGTTCCGAGGCCCAGCTTTGCCAGCGGCTCTTGAGGTTTCCCACAGAACTGTATTTCTTCGACAGGGCGTTGATCTTGTTGGCAACCTCCGCCTCCTGTTTGTACCTGGTCAGATATATGAAAAGATACAACAACGTTTTTGTACGAAGATTACAGTAAAAGAGTGACATGGTAACTCATGTGTGAGCACCACCAGTTGGTTACGCTGCAGCAACTGCTTAGCAAAAACACGCTGTTAAATAACCACTAGGGCTAATCTTAACGCTAACTCCATAAACGGGCAGTTATTTAATTTAGTGCATTTTTAGCAGCATATTTCCCTAAGAAGTTGCTGTAGTAGAATAATTATGCTATCCGTATGTGTCTATTGTTGTTTTTTGCACCTTGCAGTTGGTCCCTCTGCACTCACAGTAGCTAGTAACATTTTAGTGTGTGGATAGTAGCTAAAATCTTAGCCAGAAGATAGTAGCTAACATTTTTGTTTGTGGATAGTATCTTATCTTCTCAGCCAGAGGATAGTAGCTAACATCTTAATATGTGGATAGCAACAACAATCTTAGCCAGAAGCTTGTAGCTAATATTTTAGTGTGTGTAGTATCTTAAAGCTCTCCCAGAAGATAGTAGCTAACATCTTATTGTGTGGATAGTATATTGAATTCTTAGGCAAGGTTAGTAAATAAAAATCTCACTCTGTGCGTGTCGGCTTAAAATCTTAGCCAGAGGCTCGTAGCTAACATCTTAGTGTGTGCATATTATCTTATAATCTTAGCAAGGGGCTGGTTGCTAACATCTTAATATGTGGATAGCAATTGAAATCTCAACCAGGTTTTTTTAGCCAATATTTTAGTGTGTGTAGTATCTTAAAAGCTCCAGCAGAAGCTAGTAGCTAACATCTTATTGTGCGGATAGTATCTTAAAATCTCAGCCAGAGCCGAGAAGCTAACATTTTGGTGTGTGCAGATTAGCTTATAATCTTAGCCGGTGGCTAGTTGCTAACATCTTAGTGTGTGCTTATTAGCTTATAATCTTAGCCAGGGGCTAGTTGCTAACATCTTATTGAATGGAGAGTGGCTAAAAGTTTAGCCAGAGGCAAGCAACTAGCATCTTAATATGTGGATAGTAACTAAATTCTCAGCCAGAAGCGAGTGGCGAACATTTGAGTGTTTGGATAGTATCTTAAATTCTTAACCAAGACTCGTGAGTAAAGATCTCACTGTGTGCGTAGTGGCTTAAGATCTTACCCAGGGGCTATTAAGTTAAAATCTTGGTGTGTACACAGCGTCTAAAAACTTGGCCAGAGGCTAGTAAATAAACATCTTAGGTTGTTTTCACATCTGGTAGTCCGTGGATCCGGTTCGATTGGGGGGTGAAATTATAACAATGAATGAATGAATATAAATTAATATTTATTCAACAATGTTGCGGTTTAATTTGGTTTGGTTCACTTTCACTCTTCACTTCCTCAAACCAACCAAACCCTCTGAGCGACGTCATGCAGTCGTAGTTCCGACTGGCCATCTGTGACGGGAATGAACCAATAAACGCCGGAGAAGAAGTAGATGAAGAAGGAACCGACAACGTTCCCTTTCGTTGGTTTATGCCGGGACTAGTGTTACCCGGAGGGAGGACCTGATGTAATTTGTAATAATTACGGAGGACGTCTGTGATATTAATCACGACCGATATTAATAAGCGCCATGCCTGGCATCTCAGTAATTTAAGGCGGAGTTCATATTTATTGTTTCCTCCGCTCTCTGCCTCTTTGCCCTTTGAATTATGGCGGCGGCGGTGGATATAATGAAACACGGTTTTGAACGTGTCTTAGAGAAATATCCGTCATCAATGTTTCCTACAATTCACATTATAATCATCGCAGCTCGCCGCGTTCTTCCTCACGCCACATATCACCACGGAGACAGTGGAGGTTGGTGTACCCGGGGTGCCTTTAAGAGTTCCAGCGGTTGGGCTCAGTCCAGTTGGCCCAGTGATCTCCATCTACCAGCCTGCCTGAGTAGCCTCCAGAACCCCTGCCTGCCAAAACCCCCGTGCGTCTGGGACAGAGCGTCTGCACCTCCAGGCATAAACAGCTGTTTTTTAGCAGCGACTGTTATGCAGAGCCTTGATTTCATATGCAGGAAAATGTCATTAAATTCAAGTGAAATACTGACTTCCCTAATCCCGGGTTTAATGCAGCGCTTGATATACGTGGGGAAATTTCCTGAATCACACGAGGTCCTCGGGTAAAACGAGTCCCGTGAAGATGACGTGTTGTCCTTGAAACAGAGCGAAGTAATAACATGGATTTGAACGTATTAAGTCCCATAATTTCCCACGATGCGATCCGTCTGTGCTTTGCTCCAATTCCTACCTGTGGTTCACAACTTGGTCCACTTTGCTTTCACACCACAAACGAACCGCACCAGGCGAACCGAGACCCCCGTTTTCAAGTGCAACAGAGTTTGCTTGTTTGTTCCGCATCAGATTTTGAATGAGCGTTCACACCAGCCAAAACGTACCGAGCTATCCGAGGAAACAAATCCTGGTATCTTTAAAGCAGTTTGTGCAAAGTAGCTTAAAACCTTAGCCAGAAGCAAGTAAGTAGAAGTCTCAGCATGTTCGTAGCAGCTTAAAACCTTACTTAGAGGCTAGTAAGTAAAAATATCAGTGTGTGCGTAGTAGCTTAAAACCTTAGCCAGAGGCTAGCAAGTACAAACTTAATTTTGTGCGTAGTAGCTTAAAACCTTAGCCAGAGGCTAGTAAGTACAAATCTCAGTGTCTGCGTCGCAGCCTAAGACCTTAACCAGAGGCTACTAGCTTACATCTTAGCAAGGCTGACAATCAGAAGCACACTGCCACTTCCTGTTTGGAAGCAGAGATACTAAACAGGAGGGATGAGGTCTCACTCTGCTCTGAATTGGACAAATAAATACAGCAGGAATTCTTTTTTCCGTGGGAGTTCTCTCTTCTTATTTATATTTTATTTATATCTCACCTCGTGTGCTCTCTCATCTCTTGGCCCGAACATAAAACCAGACTATATGCTAATTTCTCCAGGGTCCAGTTAAGAGGACTCTGACCAAACATGTTCCTGATTTTCCAACACACAGGGGAGTTTGAGGAAAATGATACTGGATGTTCCTGGCGGTGGATCACTGTCTGTGATGGAGGCGTCAGAAACTGAAGACCTAGAGCGGCGTCACTGTCGAGTAGAGCGTCTGAGGAGACACCTGTCACTGCCGCGTCTCCAATTATTTCTTCAACTCCTAGTCCTCCTGTCCTCCTCCAGCTGTCGTCAACTATTCGCTCAGGAAATGTGTGAGAGTTTTTCAATTCTCGTGTCGGTGCTGATGCTCTTGAGAATTCCACATTTACATTTACTTACTTCCACATTTGTTTTTTTCCTTAGTTTTATTGTGTCCAGATTAAAACCACTCTTCAAAAAGTAAAACTGACTTTATTTGTTATATCCCCGAAAAGTGGGAGGTAACTCGCAAACCGAATATTTCAAATTTTCCTAGCCATATAGACCTTTGTACGAGGAAGAACTGGACTGATGCTGGGGAAGCTCGGTGGTAAATTCCAAACACTAGGTGGCGCTTGATCTCAAAAAGTTTTAGGCCATAATTTCCCAATCTGTTGGTTCGTTTTGAGTGTTTTACTTTAAACGGCTCATATTTACATCTAAACATATTTGCATCGATATAATTCACATTTAATTGCTTGTACAATGCAGGGTATTGGGGACTTTTCGGGGACATACCCTTGCTGTCGGGGACGAGGACATTGTTCTGGGTATGATAAGGAATCCAAAGACCGATACCTTTTCTAAATGGAACTGGTGATTAAAAGAAATTTGAGGCTTTAAACAGCAATTTGGAACATTTGGAATTATAGACCTTTCATCCGACTGAGACGAGTCTCTCTCAGCTGGAAACACAAAATCGAGTCGACTCACGTTGGGATTGTGGATCTTTTGATCTTCATCGCCGATTCAGAGTCGTCTTCAGACTCTCCGTGTTCCGCGTCTAGACAAAAGCGTCTGTCCTCCTCTGCCAGCGGGTGTCCAGAGTCGTGCTTATCACCAACATGAGTATGTTCTTCATCTGCTCCTCCTTCTTTTCCATGCTTCTGATCTTCCTCCACCTGTTTCCAGCTCCTGGTCAGAGATGCTACCATGTTGGAACATTTTCGGCGCCGTGTGGGAGAGCTCCTCTTCTTCAGAAGCCTGTCAATTTCCTCCTCGGATGGCAGAGACTCCCTTGTGATCTTCTCGGTCAGGAGTCCGATCCCGGCACCTTTTTCCTGAACCCCACTAGTGACCGTCTTCACCACCTGCTTTACTTTGATGCGGGAAGCAACCGGTGGCTCGTTTTCCGTCGATGGTGGTTCTCGGGTCTCCTGATGAGGCGTGAAGGACTTTCCAGGAGGGACCACATGGTTTGCGGAAGCTCCTGTTTGCTGGACGTGAGGAGTAGAACTCTTTGGAACCCACGTCTTCTTGGGTTCCTCCTCGATCCGTCCCAGTGACGACGGAGACCAACCGGTAGGTTCGCTGGCCTGCTTGGTCTCGTTCTCCGTCACCCACTGCTGCCAGCTGCTCGCCAGGCTGCACACCACGCTAGCAGAGCGCAGCTTCCTGATATTCCTGTTGGAGGCTGGTTTCCTCGGGGATGCTTGTTTGTCCGACATAATAACGAGCGTTAACGCGTCAATCCAGGCTCGAGTAATCCCGCTAAGTGATCTCCTGAAACGGCTGTCAGATCCGCTTCAACATATTAATCTCTTCTTTGTTCCGGGTTGCTTCTCCTCTCCCTGTTGATTCCCGCGCTCATGCTCTGCGGTCGCAGCTCTAAAACGTTGGGGATCGCTCTCCCCAACGTGAGGGTGGAAAGTATGCGAGTCATCCCAGGCTACAGAACTGACACCGGTCGACCCGGCCGGATCAGGTTTCATCACGGACTGTGGAGCTTCTAACTGGAGGTAAACGGGGCAGCAGAGCAGAGGTCGCCAGATTTCATCAGCAGAGAGCTCATTAAAGGCTTAAAAACTTGATACCTCTCTTAACAGATATAAATAAAAGAATAAAAAATCTCACAGGATTCTATGTGTTGACATCTTATTGGTTTTCAGGTATTATGAAAATATTGAACTCTGCTAAGTTCTCGTCACACATGACGGTCGGGGACGTTTAAAGATTTTGTTCTTTAATTGAGACAACAGCAAGTAACTCTTTGCTAATTCTCCAATATTCCCCCAAAATGGTCTCGATAAAACTATGAATCGGTGGTTTTTATTGAGACTTGAGGTAGTTGTTCCAAGTTACACAGTTTAGTTTGAGGTAAAAGTAAAAATACTTTATGAAAATACTTATATTCAAGTCCTTCTTAAGCAGAGTGTCCGCATCTGTGAGTTCATTATTCTGTGTATGTTAATGTCTGTTATTAGAGTGTTATTACTGATCTATTAACTCTACTATCAATGTCTGAGCTGCTTCTGATGGAGCTAATTTTAGCTTTAGCTCATATATGTTCTGTTGGGATAGCTGTACAAATGCACAACATTCTTTTTTTTAAACCGATCTTATTATTTAAATGTTAAAGCTAATACTAATCGGACCTATTTTATCGTCCCGATTTATTTTATCGCCCCCCGTGTTTTTCCATCAAAGCTCCCCCTAGTGAGTAAGATATGAACTACTAGAGTAATATAGGATATTTAAAAGATAGATCTTCTCCAGTCATTTCATACACACCAAATTTGGACTAAATCAGACCGGCCTGAAAACGTTTGGAGATAAAGCTGCCCCCCCGTGTCAGAAATATCCATCTGGATGTTCCCAAAATGAATCCAGTTCTTCCTCGCTCTAAAGTCTATGGGAGTATAAAATTTGAAGAGAACCATTAAATGTTTGTTTTTTTAAATAATGATTGAATAATAGAATAATAGAGAAGAGTCCTTTAAAGGAATGTTTGGGATACAGGTGGCGGTCTGGAATCATTCTGGATTATTCTTCCAGCTATAATCTACCTCCCCACAAAGTTCTATCAGAAATTGTTCCTACGTATGTCAATAAAATAAACATAATCATGCAAACAGAGAGGCGATATTAGAGAATAGTGAAGCATTGCAGAAGTACAGGTCTGTTTTTTCAAAGGATTTAATTAGTAAAATAATATAAAACTTTGGTTTTAGATCAGAAAAACTGTTGAGGCTTTAATATTTTTCACTATTTGTCACTTTTGAGATTTTCTTACATTTAATTACTAATAAAAATCACTTTTGAGGTTTAAGCAAAAACTAGAACTTAAAGGAAATGCAGCCAACGTTTAACTTGTATAGTATCACACATATTATCTACCCTGTAAAATAAATCTATTATATAAATAAATCAAACTGTTTGCAGTAAATTTAAATATAAATATCTGCAAAATCTGTCTTTTGGACAAAATAATACTTTTAACTTAAGCTTGTTGTTTTTTTTTTACTTTTAACTAAACGATTGTATTTTCCACATAATCCGACCTCAGAAAATTAAAGTTCTTCACTGTTTAAAAAAACTAAACAACAGTGATGTACTGGTTTGAATTTTATGACCTTTTCACATTTGCAATTTGACAATTTTTTACAGTGTAAGACGTGACAAGAACTTCAGACCGTGAAAGAAGGTGATACCTGGAGGAGATGAAGATCTCCTGCTCACACATGAGGAGGTCAGGCTTTACATTACAGCTGGTTGTGGGTTCAAACCCACCCAGTCCTAATGAGAGCAGAGATCAGCGTTTCTCCTGACATCCACTCTAAAAACAACCACATTTCACACTTTGTGAATCCGAGACTTGATGCGTCTGTTTGTTTACTGCTGTTTTCACGGTCGTGCTTTTTTTTTTTATGAAGATATGTCACACATCCATGTGTGTTTGGTTTTCATATCAGTGTTTGCAGAGCGGCGCTGGTTAAAAATAGACACTGTTGCACGCACACACACACACACACACACACACACACATGCACACAGACATGAAGTTGCAGCTGTCGGCCATCCGTCATGGAGGCTGAAGTGACTCATCCAGCATGAGCAGAAGTTGGCATTATGATGCGTTCAGTGTCGTCTGCTGGTCTGAGAGGAGGGTTAGTGCGCCACCGCAAGGACAAGGAGGCTCATTACAGGTCCAACCTCTCAGTGGGCCTACGTGGATATAATCACATGATTCAAACTGGGTTTGGGTTTCCAAATGTGTTGAAAGACACAGAATAAGTTACATTTGAAGAAATTTCTTTAACCCTTTAATGTTCTTCTCAACTGTTTTTTCTTGAGCACATTATGAGTCACTATTTCTTACTGAAAACTTTGACTCGACCTGTTTTTAATGCGACCCAGTGGCAGCATGTATTCGCTAAAGAGTAAGGGTCCAAGGATGGAGCCCTGGGGGACACCGCAGGGCAAAGGGGCGACTAAGAAGGAGGCATTGACCGTAACTTTGACTCATTGAGACATGTTAACAGCCTGAAAGTTAGGCTACAGCCATATTTAGATTCTTGTTTTTTATATTCCCATCCTTTAAAAAAAGGATGAGTGAGAATATGAGAAAGCTTTACCAACTTTCTCTCCTCCGGTAACAGAACGGATTTCTGTTATATTTATGTTATATATGACAGAGGATTGTTTTTGAGACCTTTAAATTATCTGTGAGATTTTTCTATCTTCGAAGAATTCAAAATAATGACGCGAAATATTAAAGTATATTATTAAAAAAAAACTTACTTTTTACCTGCTTAACATAAATAAAATATTCTAAATTCAAAGAGTTTTGAGTTCAATGGCGGAAAAATGTTCAGTATGTTTGTTTAAAAAAAAAAGCCTGATGTATCAGAATCAGAAATGGGTTTATTGCTAAAAGTAAATCACACTTTGATGAACCTGAATGTGGAATATAGAATATATAATATAGAATAAAAGTGAGAGTACAAGAGAATGTAGATATGATAAAAAGTGGTTTTTGATTTATTTTTTCAGGTTCAAATAAAAACTCCAGTTAAAAAAAAAAAAGAAAGAAAAGTTAAGAAGTGCTTGAAAAAAAGAAAAAGCTTTGCATGAGTTTTAAATGACATAAAAGAAGATCTAGGTTTTGTTTTCTAAGCGTTTGTCTGTGCAGCAGATGGAATGAAAGACAAAATAAAAGGATTTCTTCGCCGTCTCTTTGAGTTCTGTCACAGTTCAAACATCCGATCCAACCAAAGTTCTATTGCGGAACGTCAACCTAAAACATTTAATACGTTTACCTTCCCCGGTCTGAGCTGGATCTCATGATTCTGCTTGTATTTTCATCTGACAGCGGATCAACGGGGACCTGAAACATAAAAAAATATATATATATATATGCAAAAGATAACGCAAAGATGATTTTTCATTTTAAAAGACACACTTTGAATAAAGTCACAAGTAAAAGATTGAGTCGATGAAAGGTGTTTTAATATTTGGAGTAACTGTGAGGACGGCAGTCCGCCAGTAGATGTCGCTGTGATCTCATTGTTAAAGCGTGAGGCCTCCAGAAGGACATGACCCTCAGGTTCACGACGGAAAGTCTTCAATCATAGGCCCATATGATTATATATATGTGTGTGCATATACACACACACACACACACACACACATATATATATACACACACACACATATTTATATATATACTACGGTCTATTATGTCAAAGAATATGACAAGGAAAATTGCATTTACTCTGTAAATCACATTTTGTTCTATAAAATAAATGCGTTCTCCATTAAATGACAGTATATAAATATATAAAATAGGACTGAAAAGGTAAAGATAACATATAGAAGTGAAATGTTTCTTTTGTGTTCGGTAGGTGAAAAAGGTCAAACATTAATATCTGGTTGTTCCGACTCAGCAGAAACGAATGCAGCCAAACATTTCTAAATAAACTGGATCCGTCCGTCACGTCACTGTCTTGGAATTTCAGCCCACTCTTCTCAGCAGAACCGTATGAACTGACCTTTTCAGAACCCACCCCTGCGTCTCAATGGGTTCTGGTCCAGGTCCACATCTTCGGGCTGGGGATGAGCGTCTCGCTGCGTGACCCAGTTTTTCTCGAGCTTCGACTCGCGGACCGATGACCTGAGATCCTGCTGCTGGTTCTTCTGGCGGAGAGCAGGGTTCATGTTTCAGGCCATTATTTCAAACAAAGCATCTTTTCGTGACATTAAAACCGGCGCCACCACAGTTGGACCGAAGGTGTATGATTCCTCTGAGAACGGTCCGTTTAAATGAAGAGTCCATCAAACAGGGCTACTGGTAATCGGGCCAGTGTGATTCTAGTTCCACCAGAACCAGTTCTTAAAGCCCGTTGCTGGTTCTGGAGATTTCGTTTGTAAGGAGGTATTTATTATTTCCACATAGAACTACTTTCATAACTTTTTGGTTCATTCTAAAACTTATATTTTGTGTTTACTCAGGTGGCCTTTTGATTTATGTCAGAATTGTTACAATTCAATATTTAATACACACAAAACTAGACTTAGGCTGTCATCCCCATCAGAATGGGTGTTTACCTAGAGAAGCCCCCAATCCCCTGTGTTGTACAAGCAATCCCCTGACTGAACTCCTGAAATTATACGTGAAGTAGTAAAGTAAAATATACTCAATACAAGATAAGTATTGAGTATATTTTACTCCATATGCACAGAATTTCAATCTAATTTGAACTATTGGGAAGTTCTGTCTGAAGAACAGTGTTTTTACGTAAGTTACGTAAAGTTCCCTTTAGCTTTTATTTACCCTTTTTTCCCTCTGGGGGTGGCTGACTTTTTTTTTTCTTTGCTGAAAAAAAATCCCTACTTTATTCTTTCAAAATCTCGATTTTATTCTTGTAAAATTACGACTTTCTTTCTCTTAAAAATTATGACTTAATTCTCGTAAAATTACGACGTTGTTTCTTGTAAAATTACAACTTTCTTTTTCGTAAAAATTACGACTTTTCCCCGCAAAATTAGGACTTTTTTTCTCGCAAAACCGGTATTTTCTGGTAATCTCAATTTTTTCTCTTTTCCAATGTGGCCCTGATACGGAGTCCTAAGTCTTATAACGGTTCTGAAAAGTTCTGAATACTTTTTGTTTTTTAAAGCTCCCTCTAGTGCGTAAAAATATGAACTATTAGAGTAAAATATGATCGACACAAATGGGTCTCCATTCATATGCACCCCATTGACGAATTATGGCCCAACTATCGGAGATAAAGCTCCCCCTAGTTATCAACCATAGGCTCGGTAGAACACACAAGTTTTGAGTTTGTTTTTGGGGGCGGACCTCAGATCAGAAAGCAGTTTGTCCAATAGAACAGGACCACAGGGACAAAAACCTGTTTCGTCACACCTTATAACAGAGCTTGAATTCAAACGGTCCATTGGAGATGAAGAGTAAAGAGTCTAAGAAGCACTGAGATGTTTGTACAAGCTCCACCAGAACCTGCTCATGAGGCTCAGCCCAGCTCTGTTCATACCGGGGATACAGCATTCACATGGAACACAGAGAAATGTGGCTTTCAGAGTGTCCACATCCGCTGCACAAAAACGTTGATGCCAGCACCATCGTCTTCTGCAGAGGCCAGCGGTCGGTGACCAAGCATGTAGCTTTAAATGTTGTCAAATCAGGAAGAGACACTTCTTCGGTTCTGAGGTTCGACCACATAGTCATGCTTCTTTAGTGTTTTCCACTGGGGCCTGATTTGCTTTACTTTACGTGTTTGGAAACTGAAATGGTGACGTAACAGTATTGCTGTTTTTAGTATATCTGGAATACTCCAGATAAACTAGTTAGGTTCCTCAAAGTTGAGAACGTCTGAACTCTGGATATGATGTTTGCATGCACAGCTATAAAAACAGGAAACTGACAAAAACACAAAAATGAGTGGGAATGAAAAGTTCATACCTCCAAGCAGGAGTTCCTCTTACTGCCTGGTGTTTCCATATGGCCACAATTACTTTATCTCACTTTTACTAATAGTGTGCTTTTAGTTTGATTTGATTGACAAGTAAACATCACATTACATGACCGGGTAAACTCCGATTGGACGCCTTCCCCCTGCGTTATTACAGCTATGTAATTACACTGTTATTACTATATATTCCAAATAAGTGTTAAAATTGCATTATTCTAACTGTGTAAATATTGAGTTATACATTTCAGCAATTAGAATTAGACTTTTAGTTTTATCATCATTTCATTAACTTTTTGTTTGTATGCGGAAAAATTAGATTTTATGATGCGCTCGAATTCTAACGTTTAAACGATCCGAATGTTTCAATTATTCACGCAGTTTTTAAATATCAAAAACTCCTTTAATACTTAATGCAAGAGAGGGTTCATTCATTCAAGACTCATTCAGAACCAAGCTTACAACCACGTGACCAGAATTTAAAGAACAGAATGTATATTAGGATATTTATTCGGTTCTGAACACTCACACATACAAACCCCCGCAATATGCCTGACCCGTTTCTTCAGAATTGATGAATGACTCCCAGGTACATTCAAATATGTCAAACAATATTAGTTGAACAAATTTTATCTGGACCAGCACCAACATTTAATGGTGTCTATTCTGGTCCAAGTTTCCTTGAAGTCCATTCAGAAGTCTCTGTGTGATCCAGGTGAAAACAGAACCGCCTTGGCAGAGGTAGGAGCTGGGACAAAGAAATATAAATAGAAGTGGACTGATGATCGTCTCCATGCTGTTTGCCATCTGGAAACATGGAGAAATGTCCTCAGCAAAAAAAAAAAAAAAACCCTAAAATACATAAGAGAAGAGAAAGCAACAGAAGGGAATTTCCCAAATTAAAGGATCCTCTGGTGATTTGGGCCAAATAGGCCGGGTGGCTGACCCGGCTCTAAGACAGGAGGTCCACCACTGGAGAGAAGGCACCTGTGTTTGCTTCGTATCAACATCTGCTGCTGCCGCTGCTGCCGCTGCTGCTGCTGATTTGTTTAGCTTTCAGTGCTGGTTTGTGGGATTGTTTTATTTGGCGCTGGTCGTGGTGCATTAATTGCGCAGGAATGCGTCCGTCAGGATCTCTCCGTTTCGCTCCTGACCTCTGTTTGTGATGCTGATTGGCGCAACGCTGCAACGTAGTCCTGTTGTGGCGGTGGTCGGATCAACATCCCAGCGTTGATGAACTTGTAGCAGCAGTACCTTGAATCCAGTCAGGGTTTTATTATATTACGGACGTGGCCAGAACTGAGAGGATGTTTTTTCTCCTGCTCATCTGCAGAGTTCCACGGATTTCGTTTCCAATGAAGTCAACAATAACACGAAACTGTCAAACATGGGCCCCTTGACAAATGGCCTGAAATGACAACATTAAACTATAGTTATGATTCAGAGGCAGATGATTCTTGCCTCTCGACAATCCTGACCTCCACATAGAACCCAGCCGCACAGATCCGCCCTGGCCCGGGAAAAGTAAACGGCCCTGTAATCCACTAATACTTCCTTCCGAAGAGGCTGCATGTTATTGTTTGGCCGTACCACTTGGCCCTGAAGAAATAAAGATGGGGAGGACAGTAAATTAAAGCCGGCTAAATGGAGGGGATAGCGAGGGCCGGCTAGGAGGCGGCGAGGAAGCCTTGTCCCCTGCAGAGGAACCGACAGGATGACAGAGAGCACTGCAGGGCCAGACGGGCCCGTTAGAACCGGAGGGAGAGCCAGAGGTCCCTGCTTTGGATTTATGTGACAGGCTTGGCGACAAAGTTTCACATGCTGAAGAGGGTTGAAGCGAAGTAGAGAGGAAGATGATTGAGGGTGGAACAGAAGCTCTTTGGAGTGTTTTTGAGACACTGTTTTACGTGAAAGAAGTTATTTATGTGTGTAAGTATGAATATGTGGCTTTTCAAGGTCGGCCTGCCGCGCCTTTATGCCGCGATAAACCCAAAACTGTTGAATTGATCATGTTCCAATTTCATACCCGCATAGACCTTAACGTGAGGAAGAACCGGTTAGATTTTGGTAAAATTCGGTTGGATATTTCCAACACTAGGGGGAGCTCTATCTAGAAAAGTTTTCACGCCATAATTTCTCAACCGTTTAGTCCAAATTTGGTTTATATGAATCGACTGAGAGGATCTATCTTGCATTCATCATATTTTCATATTTTACTTCTTGCCTTCTTCCTCTTCTCCTTCTTCTTCGTTTTTAATCTTTCGGCTTTTCGGCATTCCCACAGCGGATCATCTGTTTCCATCCATTGGCCGGTACCAAGTTGGCGAACGTTACCAGTGACAGTTTATGTTAAGGTTTGGCAGAGGTTTTAAGCCGGATCACCTTCCTGATGTAACTCTGCCCATTTATCCGGGCTTTAGGACCGGTATCAGAAGTAAACTGGTTTGTTGAATCCTTCTTAGCTTTAGTTCATATTTGACTCTTTAGGGGGAGCATTATTACGAAAAAAAACTTTTTTTCCGACATAACTTCTTAACCATTGGACCAATTTAGGGGAAAGTTGGTGCCTATCAATGGACTTGAGGAAATCTTTCTAGTTTACATAATATTTTAGTCTAGCAGTTCATATTTTACTCAGTAGGGGGAGTTTTTTATTTTTTTTCAAACACTGTTTTTCGGACATTTCTTCTTAACCATTGGTCCAATTTGGTGGAAATAAAATGCATATAAATGGACCCTGAAAATATCAATCTACTTATTATAATATTTTATTGTACTATTTCATATTATAGTCAGAAAGGGGAGATTTTCATTCAAAAACACTGTTTTCAGACAATTACACATTTAATTTGAGGAGTTCAATCATCGGAATTGCCTGTACAACACAGGGGATTAGGGGGCTTTTCAGGGATGTACCCTTGCTGTCAATAAAGTTTGTAAAAATATGAACAAATGAAAAAAAAAAACGTATCACTTTCTTTTAAGAATGGAGTGAAATGCGTGCAGGTAAAATGTAAGTAATATAATATGAGTGTAATCTCAGAACCAGAACCGATCCCAGCCGACATTCCCAGAGACACAGAGAAGACGGAACAACATTCATGCTCTCATTTGCAAAAAAAAAAAGGGCAATTTGGAGTCACCAGTTCACCGATATTACATGTTTATGCACTGTGGGAAAGTTATAAAAAAAAGAAAAGTTGTTGACGTCAAACCAGGGGCAGAAGTCTGAAATCAGCCAAATTACAGCAGCCATCCTCCCCTAAACGCCGTGTTTACAGTTCAGATAAAGTCGCAAGAAAGTTTACCGCCACAAGTCCCAGAAAAAGGCTGGAGGAAGTCGTGCAGCACAGCACAAAGGGTCCGAGTAATCGGGTGAGTCGGTCCGGTTACGAGAGGTTTGGTAACAGAATGTTGGTTCTGGCTTGAATCCCGTCAGGCGGGGATCACACATCATTACATCTGACCGCCGCGGCCTCGGCACAAATGATTGTCCACACGCTTCTCACTCCTTAAATCAACCTTTAGAATGTTATGGACGCAAATCCGTGAATCCAGAGGTCCAGGAATAGCAGTGCATTCTTTTGTTTTCTGCGTTCGTATCCATCTCCCAGCGTTCCCGACTTCAATCCTCTTTTCCCATGCTTTTTCAATTTTTTTATTATTTTTTTTTACAGACTTTCCAATGTTACATGCAACAAAATAAGAGTTTATCAGCTGAACAAACAAGCACACTACGCCCGGATTGAACTTTTTCGGGATGCCTCGACCTGATTTGAAGCTTCTCACGGATCCCCGTTGGCTTACTGGGTCTTAACGAGGATCGGGAAGAGGAAGATGATTCGTGCTTCTTCATGCTTTTATTCTCTTTTCACTCTTACAAGGCTTTTCCATTTATGGCTCCTTTCCTTTTCCTGGGGGGGGGGGGGGCTGCAGCCATTCTTTGCTTCACACGTCTGTGCACAACAAACGTTACTCTGGCTCCCAGAGATCATCAATCATGTCAGGCGTCATTTCGCTTTTTCTGCACAGGGGTGTCCCTCACCTCAACTCAAGTATTCACTCTCATTTTACTCCATTTATTTTCATAAACCGCAGGAGTTTCTGCTCAAAAAAAAGGATTACACAATCCCGTATCACTTTACCCCGCCGGTAATCCTTTTCTCCCCACAAGTGAACAGTGAATATATATATATATTATTCTGATAACCTCTACGTGGAAGCGGCAGCCGTAGTTGTCGTTAAAGTCAAAGGAATTATGAAAAGTTATCCAAAGTTGACCTTCGGTAATCCGGAGAGACGAGAGGTCAGAACTCCGGCTGCTCGAAACTCTATAATGCAAACAAATTTTCAATCAAAATATACGTTTGATGACGATGTTGACGTGAGTTTCTGTCGCACTGAAAGAGTAGCTGTCTAACTTTATTTATTTATTTTTGTGACTTTTTTCCTATTAATGACGAGAAGAAAACTGATCTGTTCTGTGTTACTGGAAAATAAAAATAAAAACTTTCACTTTCAACTTTTCACTTTTTCACTTTTTTTTCTTTCTATAAATTGATATCACAACCACATGAATACTTTCACTTTTACTTTTATTTCAAACTAGATCAAAAGGAGTTTCATTTCTCTAACTTTCTTTTCGTATAAATGATAAATTACAAACGGATCTGTCTTATGTTATTGCAAAAAAAAAAAAAAAAAGGCGTTCGCAATATTTTTCATTATTTTCTAAAATAGGTTCTTTTTTACAGCGTGGAACCGGATATTGTAAAAGTAATCCACTGATCTCCTCGCGCTCATGTGTTCAACCTCACACCTCATCTGTATTTCTCTACAGGGACCACACAACAACCTCAGAATTAATGTTTATCCTGCGTGAAAAAGGGAATGATGGGGCCTAGTGTGTGTGCGTGTGTGTGTGTGTGTGTGTGTGTGTGTTTGTGTGTGTGTGTTTGTGTGTGTGTGTGTGCTGATGCATTCACTGTCATGATTTGACTTATTTTGGGTGAACTCCCCGGAGCCTATTTACCCTTCACTGCTCTGTGGCGGCTTTTTGTAAAGGTTTTCTCTTTTTTATCGGTTCTCCGTTCTCTGCCAGTTACTTCGACAGTTTATTACATGAAAACATTTAACCCCTTAATGTCCCCGCCGGCAAAACAATGAAGAAAGTGTTTGTCTGCATTTTGTATTTCTTTATTTCATTCTTTTAATATCTCAGACACTCTAGATTTAACATAAAATGACAATAAAAAAACTTTCATTGTAGAATATCATTTTTAGATAATCACATTAGTTCAACGTTTTGGTGAAAAATGTTTTTAGGGAAACTGTTTGACCCTTTTGAGTAACATAAATCAATTTAGTAAGCCCTAACACACTTAATATGCCAAAAAAAAAATCCTACTTAATGCCTCTTGATCGGTGGCCCCTTTCACCCGTGGTGTCCCCCAGGGCTCTGTCCTCGGCCCCTTACCCTTTAACACTTACATTATTATATAAAGAGTTTATATTTATATAAAGGGTTGGTCTGGACCTGCTCTTTCTGGAAAACACCTTGAGCAACTGTTGTTGTGAATTGGCGCTATATAAATAAAGATTGATTGATTGACATGGTGCCACTGCGTCGCATTATAAACACAGTTCTGTCCTATTTAAGAAGTATTTGATCAACCGGACTGTTGAGCAGGACATTAAAGGGTTCAGACCCGGTTTGCTCATTTGAAATGATGTCACCGTCGGAGACGGCCAGAACACGGGGCTTTCTTCTCCCTTCATAATGGGAAAGCTGTGCAGCGAGCTCAACACATTTGAAGTAAAGTCAAACAGCAGGCATTTGACAAAAACAAGAAAATCCGTAGAATTAGGGCTGAGTTAGCAGAACCTGAGAGATAGCTTTCATGATGCATCATTTACTTCAGCTTCCTTATGTGGCGTTAAGTGTTTGGAGTGACTCACCAGAGACCGGACCACATCAAACTCTGCAGTTCTACTTTTAAGCGGTGCTAGGTAGAGACAAAAGCACCGACCGTGGAAGAAAGTTTAATCTGGTGAATCTAGACGACAAGAGTAAACGCTAGCGCTGGTGACTGTTAGGTGATTTTAGAATTCAGACTCGCGGGCAGACGCGGACGTGAGTGAAGATTTAAGTGGGGTAAATTGGGCTCGCATGGGTGGAGAGCAGGAATGGGATTCTGGCTTCCTGGTCCGGCTTCACCCACTGTGTCTATCTGGAGAGATGGGAGTGTTGGTGGCCGGGGGAACAAAACCAAAACATCAAGACTGGAACAACCCGAAGAGAAATGTCATGTAATCAGTCGAGGTTTTTGTCCATGAGCCGAGTTTAAGTACCACAAAACTTGTAGTATAATTTGGCCATTAGTGCGAGAAGGGTGATTTCTTTTAGCGTTAACATTTTTCACAATTCACTCTTTAACAACGATTTGATGTTGCTTCATGAGAACTACATTTTACACGATCACATTTGAACACATCTTGATGCCGTTACAATTCTGCTTCGCCCAAAACTGGGACGTGTGCCCCCTTTGTCCACCCGGAATTTCCACCCCTGGATTAGCGGCGGATGAGCTGCGGTTGATCTACAGCGGAGGATGAGGTGATTTAGGTCCAGAGCCGGTTGACGGGACCACCGCCCCAAACAGCTACAAACAACCACAACCTCAGGGAAAAGGGGAAGTCGACACTAGAGAGTCAAGAAAAACAACGTCTTCAGTTATAATTCATGCGTGTCGTGGAAGTTAACTTACGCACAAACATTGTTAGGTTTGTTTTTTATACATCTGGGATGAAGGCCAGTTTGATTATTGTTAGAACGCTAACCATAAATCTAGACAAACCAGAAATCACAGTAAAAGCTGGACCACGGGAGGGTCTACCGCACACAGACGATCTGATGTTTATGTCCAGAAAAAGGGTCTTCTCATATATTGTTACGTGTTTTTTAATGAGCCATAACTCATCATTCACTTTGGACAACAAAGGGTTTAATCTTCTATCTGCAGAATCAGAACCGTTTGATTGAGTTCACCGAACCGTCACAAGTCAAAGGTCAGGCGTACGCTCAGGGCTAAATGGTGCCCCCTTTTCCAGCACCAGGTTCTGGTTCCAGGCCGGTGCTGCAGTCTGCTCAAAGGTGCTTCAATAAGTGGACTGGGTATCTGATAAAGCTCCCCCTAGTGTCGGAAACATACAACCAATCTTTTCCAAAATAAATCCAGTTCTTCCTCACACCAAGGTCTATGTGGGTTAAAAAGTTGAAAATTGTCCCGGAAACAGTTTTTCAGTTATTGCGTTAACAGCAGTGGGCGGACGCAGCAATTATTAGCAGTTTTCCAAACTACTTCTAATAACGAGGAGCAAAGAAATTCTTAGTGCTCACATTTGACAAAAGCAGGAATACTAATACTCGGAAGTTTTGTCTAGACGTTCTGTGCCGTTGTCGTGGGTTTAGCTCACGGTTAAGTTGATTAATATAACCATGTGTCCTTGTTGAAAGCTCCGTTGAGGTGTGTTCAGGCATGAGGGCGGCTTCACATGCAGGTACGGCGTCCAACGATTTTTTGTTTTTCAAACTGCTTCGTCAAGCAGCAAAGGAATGCAAATATTTAAAAAGTAGGTTCTCGTTATGTTTTGAGAGCCGTCTACTTTATTCTACTTAGCTTTAATTAAAGCTGTGGGTCAGGTTGCATGTCAGGTTTTCATTAAAGGTAAATAGACTCTTTTTCAGAGATGACGTTTTTTGCAGAGCAGTAAATCATCCGTTCTTTCATTTTCATTTTTGAATGCATTGATCTGTCTTCTGAAACCCGACCCAACTCGTAAACTGACGTAACGTACCTTACTGGACTGAATCCGGCTGAAATGGACAAATCAAATCAACTCTATTACTCTGAGGTACAGTGTGGTAAATTTAGGAGTATCACTTTGAATAAATATGGAATCAAATATTCATAAATATGTTTATTTTAGGGGCAATAATCAGCTGAAAAAACAACTTTTTTGTATTCAGTCCTTCCAACGGGTTTAGATTCTGGTTCCTATCGTTGATTTTTCTGTATGTATGATGAAAAACCAGCAGCTGATTTATCGGATAAGGAGATTTTTGCGATGTTGATTAGCGTGGAGGTATTTTAGCGACTGGAGCTACGAAGGGTGGATTTAATGTTCACCTGCCTTGATTTTTAAATCACCAGTATTTATTTCTGATGTATATGAAAACAAGAAGGATGTAAAATCAGACTCAAAATGCTGAAAAACTAACCAGCAATGAGAAAGTCTTCCTGCAAAAGACCAGAAACAACATTTAACTTTATACCGTAAACCAACTGCAAAGCTAGCATTTTTAGCATGACGATACTATTCACCTGAAGCAGCAACTCACCTCCAGTCAGAAACTTGTGGCTTTTGATTTGAAGAAGAGGATGGCTGATTGTGAGCAATAAAAGAGGATTAAGATGTCGTCAGTGTTTTCATGTTGCAGCATAAGCCTTTTAGCTATTCCACAATGCTGACTATCCAATCACGTCCAAATAAATCTTCACACTATGCCAGTTTTAAATGTGGTAGAAAACTGGAAAAAGACTGACTTGTTGAAGCTGAAGGGAAACCGCAGCGAGGTCATTTTAGAATTATGGGGTACATTTCACATAAGCAGATAAAAACTCCTTTTATCACCTTTATTGAATCGATTATGTTAATTGATTTATGTTTTAGGAACAATTCAGCCCACACATAAGTGACTGTCTTCTGATTCATACCTTCACCACAGATCATCTGTTTCCATCTTACGCTGTTTTCTCCATCTTCCTCAGTAACACCACCCAACTGCATGTCCTCTCTCACTAAATCCAGAACCCTCCTATTTTCTTCATCTTTTCCTCCTGCCTGGTATCTTTCTACCAATAGATCCTCTTTCCCTCCTCTTCACGGGTCCAAAACATCGAACCCTCTGATGTGCTTGTTTCTAATCCTGTCCATCCTTGTCACTCCTAAAGAAAACTTTAGCAGTTTTATACCCTCCTCCGATGCTTCTAGCCTTGCCGCCTTTCCAGCTGGTATTTTGGACACACAATATAGCTAAATTCCCCCTCGCCATCGTATGAGCTAAATCTCTACCTTTGCATGTCATGGACAACGTTTAAAGTTCCTACTCTCACACTTACACTTACACTCCAGCCTTTCCACAATCTATTAACAGTTATAAAATCAATTCCATAGAATATCCATGATCTGTATAATATATAATTCCACTTATAAAAACATATATCTTGTGTTTTCTCCATGTTCTGGTCAACTCCATTATCTCTGTTACAAAACCACCCAAAAACCTGCTAAAAGTCTCACATGAGTCATGTGACCTGCTCCCAATGATGTCACTTCCTCTGGCGGTAAATCTAAAGGTTAGTGAGGTTTATCATGCCTCTTTGGTTTTTTGTAGCAAATGTTGAGGATATACCAACAGAAGATTAATCAATTGTCAACTCTGTTAGCAGGGTTGATACCAAGTTGAATCTCTTATTAATGAAAAAAAAAAAAAAACAGAAATCCATGAAATTGTGTTTTTAGACATGCCGTGTGGAATGAATTTATGAGTTATGGCACAAAATGGTGGAAAATGTCAACTCTGTTACTGGTTTAGGTTTTTACAGAGGTGACGAGTAACAGAGTCAAATATTTCCAATACCTTTATGGATTTTTCATTATTGTCCAGTTATTATTTATTTAGTTATTATCTGGGTCATTATCTGTCTGTCTGTCTGTCTGTCCATTGCATGTCCTCTACCTCCTCATCACCACCCCGTCCTCACGGATTCCTCAACCAATCATTTCATCAGCTTTATCCGTCTCAACCCATTCATCAACCGCCACCACCACCACCACCACCAGCATCTGGTCTCAAAGGTGGGAGTCAATCTTCCTTAAGAGTTAACAGGCCACAGACCTTTCTGACGGATTAACTCGCACATCCTGTACTGCAATAAAAGAATATATTGAATTCAGTCCCGGTTCCCCCCGTGACTTAAACCTGATCACAGCGCTCACATCACAACCACTCCATCAGCTGTGATGAACTTTTTCATTTTCTTTGACTCACTTAGCACCAATTGCACGCGTGATGGATGGCGGTCTCCAGCGGTGCAAACGCATTCATAGCGGATTAATAAAAATTGGAATTCAGAGCAGGTTCTCTTGCCGTTGTATAAAGTGAACGAGGGCTGCAGACAGATGTTCCGTTTTACTTCCACTTCCTTTCCTGTCGTCAGTGTTTTTATTCATTGCCATGTGTGCAGGTGGTCCGTTAAGGGGACTCAAAGGCCCTGAGTTCTCATACTGAAGGTAGCGTTCTCTGTAATATCTGATTTGGTCGGCGTCCAACACCGTCCATCTGCACGCAACTCGGACCCTCACCTCCCTCAGAGAGGCCCATCGCCGTAGCCCCTTCTCAGCTAACGGGACGGGATCCATTTCAGCTGCGCAACGTGGGTGTGCTGGTGGCACGTCTGCATAGGTGTGTGTGTGTGGTGATGACATGCGGAACGCCCCTTTACTTGATATCCCCAATGTCCGGCAGAGACAAAAACTTCCCCTGGCTGCAGTCCGAACACCAACAAAGGACAACGTTTAAGACCCTCGTAGGTGTTTGCCAGCTTGTGCGGACCCTCTTCACACTCCACTGCTTCAGACTCTCTATAGACCACATTCCAGCGAGGGTGTCGGGTCAGCGCAGGCGCTGAAGGACATGCGGTGGTTTGCAAGCTGCAATAATTTGTTTAACCTCTGATTAGGCGCTGGAATGTCAACTATGAAGAGACACTACAAGTCCCGACAGCATCGTTTGACACTCGGCAATCTGTCATTGCCACCAGGAAGCGAGTCACCGCTCGAGACGATACTGAGTCCAATGCCAGGGCCGAGAGGGGCTTCTGATGTTTGCACCATCTGGTCCGGTCCCGGAAAAAAGAAAAGAAAGCATGTCCGTCCATCTACGGGATTTATCTCATGTCTTTATGTGCAATAAGCCTTCCTTTGCATGAGAGTCACTGCAGCCTTTGTATCGGAAGATTTAAACCAATGTTAAAGATATTATCATGAAAGGAAGCTTTTTGAAGCTCAAGCACATCTGCTTAAAGAAAGGGGAAAAAAAAAAAAAAGAGAGAAAGGTAATGAGGGCCAAACTTTTGGACCGCTGACTTTTAAAGACGCGTCTATCATCACATCAGTTTGGCACATAAAGTGCCGCCTAAACTCAGATTGAAAACATCAGCGCATCAAATGCTCCTTTATTTGATCTAAAACACAACACTGACCACATGTTACACAAGATGCTTAAATAAATCAGCAAATCTGGAATTTAATGAGGTAAAAGCAGAGTTATCAAATGCACATTTCTCCAGGGTTACAATCTTAACATCCACTTTTCTACGCTCAACCTATTACAATGTTTTTTATTTTGTTTGAGTAGAAAAAGGGGAAAGAAATAAGAAAAAGGAAGAGCTTTTCTCAAGAAAGCTGCTCTACATACACAAACATTAAATTATATCAATTTAGTACGCTAATAAAAAATGTCAGTCGTAGTTTATAAGTTCCAGATACACTTAATCTTTTTAGCATGTGCACCTTTAGTAAATAGCGCAGGGTAGATTCTGAGATTCTGTTGTTACAGGCTGGAGGTTATGAAATGCGTGTTCACACGGATAAGTTGTTGGAATCATTAATTTCATGCTTCATTTCCAACGCCAGCACCCTTTTTTTTTTTTTTTTCTTCTTCTTCAGATCCCCGTTGAGGAGAAACAGAAGGATGTCGGACTCTGAGCTTGTGTCATGTTGATGTCTGTGGGAAATAGTTTGGGTGTAACTTACAAAGATCCGATCTCTGTCTTATGGTAAGACTTTAGAATATCTTAAAAATGACGGACCAAGCACTTTTTATAACGTCCCCCACGGTTACAATGAATGATTATGGAAGGAAGCGATACCTCATTATTATACTGTGGAATATTCTGCATATTTATGTATTTGTGAAAAAAAAAAAAGAAGTATTATTTATTAAAGGAAAGATCCGTTTCTATGACTAATTAGCGGCATGTGATTAAATGTTCTCTTTTCACAAATCGAACAGAAATAAGGCGAGTTACTCACAATCTGAACTTTTGCAGGCATTAAGGTTCATTTATGTTCAGTAATAAAGACGGAGGCGGATGGAAGTTTGTGTTTTTGTACGTTCTGGAAAAACTTGCGGATACAGACAATACGAGCAGTACCAGCTGTAACCACTGGGGGCAATGCTGCTATCTGCGAACATGGCAGGGAAGAAAAACAGTGAAAAAGTTAAGGGTATTTAACTTTTTCACTGTTTTTTTTAACGCCTCACAGGGGACGGTGTACCTTTCAGTAATTTCAATTTTTTAGTTTTTTAGACAGATATTAAAAAACGGTTTATTGTTTGTTTTTTTCGTTTTAAATCACAACAATTGAAATAAAAATGCAGGGCATTTTTTTTTTCATGGCAAAAAGGGGATTTAAAAAAAGATTTGAATAAATTTCCTATTTTGATTAAGAAAAAAAAAATTTAATACCTTGAAAACAGAAACAAATTTTTTTTTAATTTAAAGCCATTTTATTTTCTGAGACCAAATGTGAGCATAAATGCAAATAAAGCATTTTTTGGGGGGCCAAGTTGTTTAAACCAAGGCTCAAACGTCTCTGGACTCTCACTCTGATATGATTTTACAAGACACAAAAACAAGGTCTGTCATTTGCTGAAATTTGTGTGGACATCACTGGAAAACATTTTTCACCTGTTATCATCTGGCTCTCTTCTATTATTTGTGAAAATGTCGTACTGTTCCACGTCCTTCACCTTCAACGCGGCTGCGCCGCCATCAATGCTCTTGTTTGGCGAATGACCTTATTCAGTCTCAGAAAATGAAAAAAAAAGGAATCTTTCGGTCCATGTATCATTTGCTGATTTGATTTTTCAGAAAACTGTTATTTGAAACTCAAATTTTCAAATTCATTCAGTTAATCAATTCATTGCTGTTAATCAATGAATGAACATAAAATTGCATCTTCATATCCCTTTTAAATAAACCTCTTCTATCGAGGAATAGAGTAATGATTGTCCGGGCACACCGCGGCGCCCTCTCTCATGAGCTCAGAACTTGTAAACGTCCAGATCCAGTCTGAGAGAGGACCCTTTTATTCACGTCAGTGTTACTCGTGATTTTCTTTTTTATTAATATGAGAAAATTAAAAAATAATAAAAAGTTTAAATTTCGCAGCTTTTTGGTCACGTAAAGGAGAAACGTGTTGTATTTCATTTTTGACTTTTGTACAAAATCAAGGAACAGTGGCAGCATTTATATGCTAAAGCGTAAGGGACCAAAGACGTAGCCTTGTGGGACACCAGAGGTCAAATTAGTTTGGAGGAGGCATTAACCATTGTTTTAGAAAAACACTGTTTTTCAGACATAACTTGCAGGGGATTTTTAGTTTTTCGGTGCTTGCTATTGGGCGTAGTTTCCAATGTGAACGAGAAAGTTTAAATGAGCCTAGAGACTTTACTAAAGCAATAAAAAAGGCAAACTGATATCAGTCCAGATAAAAATCAGAGAATAATTACACTCTGGTGAGACATTTAATGTGTAATTGGCAGCAAACTATTACTTGTATTTTAAGGTCGCCTTAAATCTCATGATGAAACTGCGTGTTTTTATAGATAATGCAGACAATCAGTACACAGCACAGTAAAATGGACACTTTTATCTCACTTTGTATATTGTATACAGTTAGAATAACAACAATAATACTAAAAACACAACATATAATACAGTCGTAATATTTTGGCCTACATTCTGTGAGCAACATTTAGATAAAAAAAAAAAAAAATCATCTCTTTAGAGCGGTCCAGACTGGTTCTGTCCTGCAGTTGGGCTCTGCGGCTCTGCGGCTGCTCTCCGTTGGGAAGAGTCCTCCTTATTGTCGTTCTCACGGCTCTCCTGGAAAAAGTCTGTTTTGACAACGAGCTCGAATTCAAATTCAAGCATTTAAACGTACGCTGAGTCCTGTGACACGACACACCTGATCACCATCATCCCTTAAGATCCCGGTTCTGAATCCGCTCGGGAACACATTTCAGGTGAATCACGTCTTCCTCGTGTGGCTGCTTTTCAGTTCACCCGGGGGTGGGGTTGCGTGGGGTTGGGTTTGGGGGCAAAGGTCAGGAGGCCGTAGCAGCACAGCAACAAGAGTTGCTCTGGGGAAGAAATAATAGATTCACTGGATCATTCCCATGGCCGGTGAAATGAGATGAGACAAGAGGATAAAATAGGAAGCATCCCTAGGCGTGGTTGTTTGGGAGTTCGCGCAAGGTCGCAGGACTAGGAGAAGTCCAGCGGGCGGATCATCATGGCGGTGGCCTGTAAAGAGTAGCTGGGGCCCTTGAAGTAGTGCCACTTGATGCCGTTCAACTTCCCTATGTGCTGCCCTTGGGTGAAGTACATGCCGTTGAGGTTGGACGGGCCGCACGCGTCAAACCACCAACCTATAGAAAAGAAGGAAGGAAATTTGTCAATAAAATCAGTAAGATGAGATGCTTCTGCTGACTTGGCGTGCGGCTCTCAGTTAAAGGTTGAAAGTTTCCCGTGGCCGGTCCCACAGGCTCGCGGTGACCCGGCTATCTGCTGAATGTGTTCCAGTCACAGGGTGCAGTGGAGTGCCAGTACCTGCTGCCCGACACGTTTGCTACCTCCTTCTATTTAAAGACTGAATGACTGAACGGGTTCCAGCATTGTGAACTTTTCCTTGACACCCAATGTCAGAGGAGTACATTTATTTATTTATTTGGAGAAGGTGTCGTCCCGGCGGATGGTGGTTTTTATGATTGAGCTGACCTTTTATGTCCGAAGCAGAAGATCGTCACTATATAACAGTAAACCCGTCAATCAATGGATTTGCTTTGCTTTACTTCATCAAATGTGATAGAAATACCACCAAGTGTATGATATCCGCCCCCCCCTTTTTTTTTTTGGGTGGGATAAGACGAGAAGAACTCTCTGTTTGGCATAGTTAATAATAATAATAATGCATTTGATTTATAATGCACTTTACATTTGGATCAAATCTCAAAGTGCTACAAAGTAAAAGCAGATTAAAGCATCAATAAAAAATAAAATAATAACTATATAAAAACATGACCAAAAAGCAGCAATGTTAATTAAATTTATAGGCTCTGCTAAAAAGGAAAGTTTTAAGTCCTTTTTTAAATGTGTCAGTCGTCTGTGGAGCCCTCAGATGGTTGTAGTTGGATAGCCAATGGACCCGAAATGTGGAAAAAATGATATTTTTACTCCAAACAGAGGAGCTTTATGCAGATAATACAACCTTTAGCTGTGACATAAATCAGTCTTTTTATTCAAATATGGCATTGTGCACAATATAAAACTGCAAAAGCTATGTAGAAGCCAGCAACCATGAACCTGCCAGGAAGAAGAGGTTATCACATTCTGATTCATTCCGTCAGAGTCGATGTCTTCTTGTTCATCCAACTCTGCAAAATCCTAATTAAGCTCAACCAACAGCACAAATGAGCGTGGGAACCGTAAAGGAATCATCCTGAGAACGGGAGCTGAGAGTCAGACTGAGACCACTAACAGCAAGTACTAAAGCTATAACCACAGTTCTCTGAGTGAAATGTTCTCTCCAACCGGTTCCATGTCCATAATGACATGTGGTGCCACCTGGGACAGAACCCTGTTCTTATGGAATAAGTAGCTGGATGGGAAACTTTGGGTGATTTTAAAGATTATTATTTCAATTTAATATAGAGAAATGTATAAGAATAAATGTAGGTTCTACAAAATTGATTCTTCTAGACTTTTTTGAAATACATATAGTTTCTAGAAGATTAAAATATTGACTGTTAGCACTACACACTCGTGTTGTGTGGACTTTATTCTAACCCGTGTCGACATGTGTTCCCCTTCAAATATTGAGAGAATAACGACAACTTACACTCAACTGTTTAAAAGCTCTGAAACCTCATCCGTCCATCACTGTGTCACACCTGCAGGCTGAGCCAATCACCATCGGCTGCTGGCTTTAAATAAAACTCCTTCTCCATTATAAATTAAATGTATTATTATTATTATTATTATTATTATCTAGATCCTTCATGCTGCTGGTTCTCACGCCTTCCACCTCCCCACAGTCCTGACAAATCCATCCGCCTCAGCGGCGTCATCAGCCACCACCACCAGTATCCAGACTTCCATGCTGCTGCTCAGGGCAGAGACCTGTGGACCACAATCCACCTGAAGAGTCTGAGCGCCAAAGACTTTCTTCAAGAATATTTAACACAGATCATCTGTTGTAAATAAAAATCCCTCATCTTTCCTTCACGTCTCCTCTGATTTAACTGTGGTTATAACTCTATGTAGTGTGGACATAGAGTATGAAGACACTTTAAAGGTCTTGACTTTGACTCTATGACGTCTTGAGGTGACAGCGGTGATTTTGCTGGGTTCTTTTACGAGGCTTGAGTGGTGGACTTCAGCGTTAAATCCACCTGAGGTCAGATGTGCAGAGAGGCCGACTTAGAATGGACCAGAATCTGGAACCAGACACAGCACACTTGTTCTCAATCTTGTATTTTTTTCTTCTTTAATTTTATTGGATCTAACTGGAAGTCTGTTTCCATTTAAAGTAATCGCACATTGGACTCCGCCTCTCCTCTCCTCTTATATTTTATTGTATTGTTTCTAATTCCTGCAGCCGACTGTGAAGCACGCTTGACGGCTGCTGCACAAACACAGAGCTGTTATTGTAATCATTATTTATTTGAAATAGGAGCGATATGATGACCAAAACATCTACCTCATCCCCGTGTCACGTCTCCTATCTGAACCAGTAAACACCCTGACCCATGCGCTCGGATACAGAACCCGCCTGAGGAACGGCAGGTGTCAGCCACGCAATCCCAAATGCCGGCGCTCCTCCTCCGCTGTCAGAGCCGGATACCGGCGCGGCCCGCGGACCTGACATTTCATGGGCCCTGATGGTAATCAGCAGCAAGGTTCTGCCCTTGTTGCTGGCATCACGCCGCACATATGAGTTTCACTGTGATTGCTGCTTAATCACAAAAACACACAGACAACAGAGCATTTCCTCCAGCTGCAAATAATTTCGGGGCGCTGGCATCGCTGGGATTAAAAATATGAGAATTGGCTTGCTCCGCTCCAATCTTTTTTTTTTATTCCCTCCACATGAAATTCAAGAAGGAATCAGTCTAAAAATATTGAAGACTGTCCAGACGACTTTACAGGTTGGCCACATTTGTGAAACGTTACAGCCTCAGATCAATATGTACAAATTAGCATTGAACCGAATAGTTATTTGTAAATTTGTTAAGGTTGGCTAGCAGTCACAAAGCCGCAGGAGAACTTTCTCTCAGCTCCTCGGGACATTTGAACGTCTATATTCTCATTGGTTTGGTTGTATTCTTTATTCAGCCACCAGCTACAGAACCACACAAGTTCCTCGGGAGTCAGCGGAGACCCGAACTAAGTCCAGTTTCACATTTGCCAGGTGGTTATTGTAGAATTCACTGTTGTGTACATTTAACACGTTAATGCCGTAAGCTTTTGTCCCAGTGTCTCATGGGAGGACACAGGAGAATACGCAGAATGCAAACAAAACTCTAAATCAAAAATCCTTAAACCTTTAAAGTACTCGCCAGGAAAGAAAAAAACGATTCATTTGCAATACTTTATTACTTTGAAGTAATTCATTACCTGACAAATTACTCAAGGATCTAATTAATAAAATGATTTAATGATACGATTTTATAAGGAGAATTATGAGTTAATGAGATTATCGCAACCTTTTGGTAAAGCATAAACTATTTGACCCTTATAGTACTTTTGTTCTTATTTGTATCAAGTTACATATTACTGTTAGTAAGTCCTCACATGCTTTAATCTGGAAAGAAAAAAACCCTACTTATCAAAGAGAACTTTGCAATGTGTGGTGCCTCCTCCACTTTGCCTCCTTTGACTTGTGGTGTCCCCCAGGGCTCCATCTTCGGCCCCTTACACTTCAGCATATACATTGTGCTACTGGGTCGTATTATAAATCGCTTCAGCCACGTCTTTAAAGAAGAAGTAGAGGCTCTCAACCAAACCGTTGAGCAGGACATCAGAGGGTTAATAGTGACTCCTGTTCATGAGGGGAATCTTTGCGAAATCTCTGCGACCCAAAACAACACAGTTATCTGCTGGTGTCAACGAGTGTGTCTCCATTTCTCTGCTGGATTAAAGTGACCGAAACATATTACTGCAGCTTCACACGGGAACTTTTATGCCTGTGAGGCTGTGGTCCACGCTACATGAGGGAATTGCTGGTGGCGCCAAAAAACTTTTGCACGAAAAGGCAGTTGATGTTCCAGGAAAGGCTCATTTTCATTTTACTGCATCTAGGAATAATAATTGATGCGTCTGTCAACGGTAACATACTCAAGGAGTTCTTTATGTTAACATCGATACATCAACAAGATGTATCGGCAGCCTGGAGTCTAAGGCTTTGACGTGACGGTAGATTAGGAGGTGATGATATATCTATTGAATAAAAAGGCGGAAAGATGGACGCAATGGTCTATTCTATTCTTTGAGCCCATAAATGCAAAAAAACCAAAAACGGACGTAGAGTTTTATTTTTACTTTTACACTCGACTTTTTTCTTCTTCGTCAGACGTTTGTTGTACTGTGACTGAATTTATTATTTTATTATTAGAATTTCTTATAAGTTCACCCACGGGGGGCTATATATAGATATATAAACTATATATAAAGATATATATTTTCCAGATATGGCTCAAAAACTATATCCTGACTGGTTTTCAAATTTAGAATGCCACAGACCTTAATGTGAGGAAGAACTGGATTGATTTTGGAAAAAGGTCAGTTGTTTATTTCTTGAGTAGGTGCTCCCCCTCTCACCACTAGGGGGAGCTTTATCTCTAAACATTTTTTCTCAACCGTGGGTTCGATTTGGTGAATAGTAGATTGACTCGAGTAGATCTTATCTAGAAAAACACATGCTTTCGGATATATCTTCCAATTTAATTTGACGAGTTCAATCAGGGGAACCGCTTTTACAATGCAGGGGATTGGGGGCTTTTCTAGATTAATTCTAGCTGTAACTGTAACACTATAAGTCAAAGCTTATGTGAGATAACCGATATTATAATTTGTTGTAATTTTCCTGGAGGTTCCATCCCTTGCATTCAGCGGGGCAAAATATATTATTTAGCAGAATAAAAACACAACAGAGTGAAACTTGCTGTCACAGAAGGTAAGCATGAGGACCAGACTCATGAAACAGTTGAAGGGTAGACTCGTGCAGTCAGGGCAGGAAACCTGGGGGATTGAACTCAGCTGGCTTTGGAAGGCCATTCAGTACGCCGTCCACGGCTCAGGTAGCATCACAGCTTCTCCCATCCCTTCCAAATCTGGTTCTTTGAGTTTTGTGTGGGAAAGCTGGTGCTAATGTTTAGAGTATGGTAATAGGAAGTCTGCAGTGTACTCCATCCAATGTGGAGACAGTTTCAGTCCTTTTCTTTGTGAACCTCAAATGCAGAACATAACAAATGTGTCCTACTTGCCATCCCTCACTTCTTGATGAATTGCAGACCGCAAACAGCTGTCCCACACATAAACACTTAGCGTGCACAGCAGCAATCCCTCCAGATTTATGATGGTATACTCTCCGTCTGTCTCCAGGCCAGAGGGTTTTACTGAGTTGTAAAACCAGCCAGATCTTCTTTTAAATAAAGTCTCACCTCGAGCGGTCTGGATCCCCCACCCTTACCTCCTACTGTCAGTGCCTTCCCCCTCCTGCAGGCTCAGGTGCTAAGAAAATATATACACATATAGCTAATGGGTGTTCACAATATGTCCTCCGTATTCTTGATACAGAGCGCTGCAGTTGCCACATAAATGTAGCAGAGGAGTATTTTCCTCTTGTGCATTCCAGACACTAAGATCATGACTTGACGTGGACCCAGCTCGAGTGAATGTGGGGAATAAATCTTATGATATACTGTATACACTATAGCTAGCTCAGTGCTGGGTCCGGACCAGCCTTGATTCAGGCTACATGCTGTCATGCCTCTGCTTTGCGGCTGGCGATAGCCAGGCTATGAATCAAGCCGAGCGGGGTGTTGATGGGTGATTAGATGCCAGTTCCCTTTAAACCGCTGCATTCATGATGACCTCAGAGGGAACGCTGATCTCAAATCTGTTCTTAGAAATGCTTGATTAGTACCAGGTCAGGAATAGAGACAGCGAGGGTCAGTGGGCCCCACTTACACAGCAGAAGAAGTAGAGCCATTTTAAATCTCTCTGACACTTGGTGCCGCGCCCAGAGATTGTTATAACATGCTCTTTTTCCAAACAACAGTGAAGCTGGGAAAGGGGACATAACGGAGCCTAATAGGTGTAGATAGATGTCTAAGTGACCCTGTTAGCCTGCCGCATGTCTGACATGAGCGGGTTGTGATCATAATGTCCCAAACCAATGACCGGGCGAAGAACGCTGAAGGGTTAGTCATAAAGTCAATCACAGGAAAGAGCTTTTGGCGTCACGGTGATGTTGTGGCGTTCTCATAAAAGTAGCCCGGTGTTGTCCCTCGAGGCTGTAGAGCCTGATGCTTGAAGGATTTATTACAATGTCTGACATTCTGGACTCGTTTATTTTGTAGTTTTTAAGATAAATCTGAGCTCATTTTAAATGTTTATTTGAATGCATATTTTCTTTTTTTTAAAAATATTTTTTGTATTGAAATTATTAATCATCATCAATCAATAATCATTAATCCTTATCCGATTTGTCTTTTACTCTTGTAGTCCATGCTTCTTCCTTATCATTCTAATCTATTGAGCACTTTCGTCAAACCATTTTTTTTGTGTCTTAAACATGCTATATAAATAACTCAGACCTGACTTGGCCAAGAATCGTTCGCACCGTACAGAAAGTAAAATTACCTTACAGATATAATAGCTAGCTGTATGCTGTCGTCTCCCGTGGCCAAAGTATCGCCTCGTATATCCTGTGCTGTAAAAACAATCCCCCTGATTGAACTCCAAACATTAAACGTGAAGTTACATCCAAGAACCATTTTTTTTCATGAAAAAGATCCTCCTAGTGGGTAAAATATTAACTATTAGAGTGAAATGTGAGATAAACTAGACAGATCTCCTTCAGTCGATTCATATCCACCAAATCTGGACTACATTGGACCAACGATTGGGAAATTATGACACAAACACTTTGGGCGATATAGCTCCCCCTAGTATCAGAAATATACATCTGACCTTTACCAAAATCAATCCACTTCTTCCTCAGACTTAGGTCTATGTCAGAATAACATTTTAAAATGATCCATTAAATAGTTCTGGAGTTATCGTGTTAACACGAAGCATCTGCGGGCGGATGACGGGACAGAGATGAGATTCCATAATAACCCTGACTTTTACAGCATATAATTATCGTACGTCCGGCACTGTTGATACTTCTGTCGCAGCAAGATTTAGTAACAGCAGATTTAATCTACTTTTTACTGTAGAGCTCAATGAGCAGCAACCTGGATCATCGTCCATCTCCTGGCCTTTCAGTAGGTGCTCAAAACCAACATGGCAATAATATAACGCCTCAATGAAATGTTAGACTAAACAAATAATGGCTCTTACGTAAGGAGGTGATGATATAAGCTTAGACATTTCTATTATATATTTGATCATGCCGTGTTTGGCTGCACTCACCACCAGTGAGCATGAGGGCGCATTTGCACATGCAGTTGTCGTTGTCCATGTCCTTGGTGCTGAAGTCTGCTCCGTGGATCACCAGACTGCTCTGTCTGCCCGCGGTCCCACTGTGGCTCTTCAGGAACAGCCTGAAACACATCAAGGAGGCGGAAGAGAAGGGAGTCAGGACATGGAGACACGTCTAGAGCCGGAAAGGAGGAGAGGGCTGTGTCGGAGCGAAAAAATAAAGAGGGCAAGCAGACATAACAGGCTGCGAGGCAATGTGGCCCGAGAGATATTTATGCTTTGTTGAGATTGAGCACAAGTAGAGCACCTGAAACAACATTAAAGTGGAGAGAGTGTCTAAAAAAGGAAAGAGAGAGAGAAATAACTACAGATGGAGCGAGAAGAGAGACACCAGTCGAGTAGCAGGGCCACTGTATGTTAACAGATTAAAGCGGTCGTAAATAGTGAAAGAGCAATAAGCAACCGGTTGAACGACTCATCCGTTCACTGCTGGACAGCGAGGGCGCCCTCTCTGGTTGGCAGCATGCGATATGTTCAATACCGGCTCTGAAGCATCTGCCAATTGGCACAAAACCAAAAACTAATCATGACTTCTTTAGAGGAACAACTCATCCAAGACTGAACATCAAGATATTATCTACATTCACTTCTGCAGCTCCATCGTCAAATAATGTTGCAGCCTTTTTTTCCCCCAAAGAGCCGAAAAACGGGGACTTATTGTAACTAAAAGGGAACAATATCATAAAAATACAAATGACTCCAAGAGCTCACATGTTGTAAAGTAAGTCTCCAGAGCCTCAAGACACCAAAGTGTTTAAAAATACATTTTATCAGATATTAGAGTACGGTGTGTTTAACTTTCGGCTTCAGTAAATATTGTATATCAGCGTAAAAAGTGTTTACATTTTTAGAGGAGTGCCCATCTTCTTCAAGTGTTTATGAGGAAACTGCGACTGTGTTTTTGTGAAGCTCCAGTAAATGTTTTATGGACAAATAAACTTGACCAAGTTGCCGTCAGCGAGGAGTTGAATATTGTGCGACCTCAAGTTAATCTGAGCATCACACTGAGCTGCAGGAAGAGTTTTACACTTTTCATCTGTATATCCCATAGTCTGTAAGAGGCTTGATGTCTGTGTTTCTATCAAACACAGAAATAAATAAAAAAAATTCAGGAAAGAAATTTGGTAAAATATGAAATGCTCTGTTTACTTTAAGTGCTGAGAAAACGAGAATAAAACTGTTTCACTCATGTTTTAAAAAACATACTTTGAATTAGACCTACGCCGCCTTATACGCTCCCTAGTGTTGCTAATATATATATATATATATATAAGTTGGTATCTTTTCCGAATATAAACCCAGTTCTTCCTCACACTAATGTCAGTTATCACGCTAACCAATCTGCGACAGCGGCGATGACGACTCCATGATATCCCCGACTCTTCAGGGAGACGATGAAGGTCCTGTGGATGTCGCTATTTATGACCTTTGGCAGCTGTAGCTGTCAAGTGTTGCCCGGTCGCTGTAAAAAGGAAACCTTCAATGTTGGTGCGACAAGGCCAAAACAAATGGGTGTAACTGAGTTTAGTCAACTTCAACTTGAATTTTGTTTGTGCTCCCCTTTGGCCTTTGGATAGCCATCATTGGAGTTGTTTGTTTTGGTTGAGCAAAACAAACTTAAACACTGGGAAGGCGGGTCCACTCCTAAGATCTTACACGTAAACCGTGAAGCATTGGCCTAAACATAATCTCGATTTGACCCAAAACATTTCTTTTAAATCGAATCATAAACTGTATCCTAGACAACCATTCACACCTACGGACAAGCTCCGCAAACTCAGCGCTGAAAGTTGAGACAGATTTATCCCGAGATATCGAGGATGCATCTGTTCAGCTTGTTTTTTTAGAATGAAAAGAGGTGCTGAAATCATGTGAGCAGCCACCGAGCATCACCTGCATTATCAATCCGATGTGAGAGAGTTCATCTTCTCAGTCTGAGGCCCGTTGCGACAAACAGCGTGACTGCCGCTGATGAGACATTAAGACATCCCACCTCAGCTGAATCCCTTCCAAAAATCTGAACATGATGCAAAAGTAATATGCAGCTTGGACGCCGATGTTCTTCAGGGTGTGTCCCCCCCCTAAACTCGCTCATGTGTGGACGTGAAACTCTGCATGTGGATCTGACAATTACCTCATCCCTCTGACAGCTCTGCCATTACCGTCAGAACGCGCCTTCCCCTGATGCGACATATCAAATACTCCGTTTCGAGGTCTTCGTGTCTCCCACGCTCTCACGTTCCTCCTGTTTTCCCAAAGAGCAGGAGCGAAGCACCATGCCAATGAGGTCCCTGTTATAAAATCTTCTTCCCTCTTGCCTGAAAGCAATATCCTGAGTCTACTCCAACAATAGGAGATTATGGGCGTGTGTTGAACCTTGAACCCTGCTTGGGTTTTCCGACGCAAAAGTAACGACTAAAACGCAATAGGATTTCGGGAGAGCGGTCCGTGAGTCAAAGTGAGGTTTGCAGCTCAGAGGAATCAGGTTGTTTATCTCAAAGAAGGAGGTGGGTTGACTCCTCAGGAAAGAAAGTAATTTAACGAGAAAAGACTCCCATATTTGGACAGCTGTGTAAATGTCTGCAGTGTGAACACGTGTCGCAGAGGGGAATTCACAAAGCCACTACGGCAGTCGGAGTAATCCTTTGTTGTGAGGGTTAGTCACGTGTCCAATCAGGGGCACCAAGAACCTCTGGCTCAACAGCATGTCTGGATCAACCGCATGTCATCTGTGACACATGCTCACGTATTAAACATCGTCTACAAAGCACAGATGTTTGGGAAGATATTTTCCAGTAAACGGTGTTCACATATCCTTTACTTAGGGGAAGCCTGACGTCTATTTGTGAATTCTGAGGAATAAGACATTCTGAGGAATAAGACATTCTGAGGAATAAGACATTCTGAGGAATAAGACATTCTGAGGAATAAGACATTCTGAGGAATAAGACATGCGTTGTCGGGGCTGGTGCCTGCTACTGCTTTGATAAAGAGCAGACATCGCTGCACATCTACTCTCCATTTTCTCAAAGCTCTGTCACGCTGATGAATCGCCCCAGGACTAAACTGAAGAGGGATTTTGGGCTTGGCACTCTGACAGGCTGCTTTAAATAGTCCGCGGCTGTGTTTACCCAGTCTGCTGCGTATTTACCCGACCAACAATTCCCATGCGCAGTTTTCCCTGTCAGGATCGATCATGCACTGAGATGATGAGTAGGGTGATCCAAAGACGGGCCAAGAACTCAAGACGGAGGGAGGCTCTTCTTGAGATGAGCTCGAGTTTTTCATGATAATGACACATATCATTACAGATGGACATCTGCTCAGTCAGATTAGGGACTCGACATGCCGCGGGCAGATTTGGTTGTTGCTGTAAGCAAAAAAACAGGAATGAAAATATGAAACCGTGAGGTGATGATTTTGGTTTTACTGCATGACACGTCTGAGGAGGAGGGAGATCAGTGTTCTGCTACTTAATTCATTTCCACTGGGAATGCTGGCTTGTTTGTAATCCATCATCCTATTTAGAGAGTAAGAGTAAACAGCAATAGTGAATCCCATCGTCATTTTACCCAAACAAAACACGTTTGCTCCTGGAAGTCTCTTTTCATTCAGTTCAAATTTGTAGAGACATTTGAGAAAAGACTCCTGTTGATGACAAATACCACCCAAGTAAGCGCTGATGTCTGCTGGCCTCCTTAAAGACAGACGGCTCACTCCAGTTTGTCACTTCTCCTCTGTCTAGCGTGGGATTAACAAAGCACTCAGTGGGTTTGACAGGTGCCAAAAGCATAAATTCATTCATTCATTTTCTGTAACAGCTTATCCAGTTAGGGCTAATGAGGAGGCTGGAGCCTATCCCAGCTAACGTTGGGCGAAGGCAGGGTACACCCTGGACAAGAGGCAAGTTAACCACATGGCAAACAGCCAAACAACCATTTACCTTCCCACTTACAGGAAATCTAAAGTCACATATTGACCTATATTGCATTTTTTTATATTGATTCCAAGGTGGGTTTGAACCGTCGTGTTGTGAGGCAACAATGCTACCAGCTATGCCCCAGTACTATATCAATCTAACAGCAGGCGTATGTCCCCGAAAATTCAATGGGATGTTATGTCTGAAAAACAGTGTTTATCGTAAGAGAGAGTAAAATATGATATCAACAAGATAAATCTCCATGAGTTTGTTTATATTCCCAAAATTTGGAAAAACTTGGATCAAAAGACTGGGAAATTATGGCCCAAAAACATTTGCAGATAAAGTCCCCCCTGGTTTCAGAGATATACAACCGACCTTTCTCAAAATGACTCCAATATGTCCTCTAACTAAGGTCTATGTAGGTATAAAATTAAAAAATGATCCATGAAATAGTTTTTTAGTTATTGCGTAAACGCGAAGGACCTGCGGCAGGGATGACAATTCCACCATATTCCAAACTTTTTGGGGATATAATAATAATTTTACAAAATATATGTGAATGCAGCGTGACGGTGAGAACAAGACGGAGCGACCACTGTATTTGCAAACGGAAACGTCGTCCGCCACAGTGTAAGATAAAAAAAACAACCTCCAATCCAGAAGAAAACCTCGCAGATCCAGAAACAGATAAATCCAATCAACTACACTCTGCTTCTCCCCAGAAAAAAAACTTTCACATTCTGGGGTGTGGAAGGTTTAAGGAATCAGAGAAGAAGATGAAAGTCATTGTCAGAAACCTTTTAACCCAGGAGAAGCACCGCAAATCAATACAATTGCCTTAAATGTCTCCACAAAATGTTCCCTTGTTTCACATTGCGATAACTCCAAAAACTATTTCATGGATAATTTTTCAATTTCATACCCTACGTGTGAGGAAGAACTTGATTGATTTTTAGGAAAGGTTGGTGTATATCATATTTAGCTCTAATAGTTTATAATTCAATCACTAGAGAAAGCTTTTTTACGAAAAACATTTTTTAGCATTAGGCTAATTCTTAACCGTGGGTCCGATTTAATCCAAATTCGTTGCAAATAAATATTACTCAAATAGTCCAATAGGGTGTCTTCGTAACAAAGTAAAAAATGACATTTACTGAATAATTCTTGGTATGCTGGTTCTAGATGTGCTGGAGTGAGAGTAGAAATTAAGAAAAGTTTCAGACACTCCTTTATGTCTTTTGTTTTTTAGAACAATATGTAAGTGAAGTTAATTGACCATTTAAGCTCTTTTTGAAAAATGTTGTTTTTATGTTCCTGTGGTAAGACATTCTGCCACCTCTGTTTTAAGACTTTTAAAATAAAGCACAGAAGTTCAGTACTTGTAGCTGAGACTCTACTTATCCAACATAACAAAGTCCAGCTGTTTCTTTCTTAGTTGTACTGGATGCTAGTCAGCCTAGCTTGCTAGCTTCCATTTTTCCCACTGAAAAGAACAATGATGACGCTCCAAATGTTGAATGGAAAGTGAGACACTGCTTGAATCAATATTGATAAGTAACAATATGTGGAAAAGGTAGATAAATCACCTAAAATGGCAGAGATATGATCTTCTCCTGAATGTGATGGATCAGAGAAGTTGTCAGATGTCAGCCAAGTCCGATCTGTTGGGAATCTCAACGAGCGCCCTGAATCATAGATATCATTTCCACAAAGATTTCCAAAAGCTATTTTAGAATCCTCGGGAAAAATGGAAAATTGTACCGCTTCATTTTAATGTATTCTTTCTGGAGGCTCCGACGTCAAATCTGAGTGCGAGTTTGACAGGGTGGAAGCCAGCTCGAATAGAATAATACACAGATCGCACTTTAGCGTAAATTAGTTTGAAAAAATATTTAGAGTAAGATAACGATTTATGCAGATTCAGCTTCATTCACCATCGGGGCATTTTTTCTCATGATGGTGCAGCTGGAAACGTGGATGTGGGACGGAGTCATACCAGGGTCGAGGGAGGAATCAGGTGACTGTGACAAGCTTATCTGACAGCACTTCGAGGTGAATCTAGGTTATCAGGAAAGACATTTTTCTCACACATTTTTGGGGCGGCGTTAGCTCAGTGGGTAGAGCGGTTCTCCCACAATTGGGAGATTGGGTTTTCGATCCCAGCCCTTGATGTTACATGCCATGGGGTTCTTGAGCAAGACCCTGAAACCCACATGCTCCCCCGGCGAATCATAGTGGCTTCCCACTGCTCCTCAAGGACCGGTCAAATGTAGAGAATAAAATTACATGATGTTGTACTGTGCTTAACTTGTATAACTCCGTGATTAATAGAGCGCACATTATTATCGTTATTATCACAGCATGTTGAAAACACTGTCATCGAACACCATGAAACATTTAGTTTGCGTTCATATTATATTCTGGGGGGATTTCAAATATCTCAATTTTGTGTGACGTAAAATATCCGAGTTTGAGACACTCCTTTGTATTCGGTCCTAGATCGGATACATATCTGATTCGGGGCAATGCAGCATGAATGGGAACGGTCGGATAAGAATTCCCGTCCTGTCCCCGACAGAAAAGGTATATCCCGAAAAGTCCCCAATCCGCTGCGATGTACAAGCAAGCCCGCTGATTGAACCCCTCAAATTAAATGTGATGTTATGTCTGATAAACAGTAAAGAAAAGCTTCCCGTTAGTGATTATAATATGAACTTTTAGAGAAAATTATGATTTGTACAGGATGAATCCCATTGAGTCGATTCATATTCACCAAACTAAATCGGACCAACATGTACGAAGTAAAGTAATTCGTAAAGAAGCTCCTCCTAAAACTATTGAAGTGGAATATATACACATACATTTTTCACTTAGTATCAGACTGTCTGTGATTATCCATTGTTTCTTATTCTGCTCTTGATATTCATGGTCAGGTTCTCCAGATGCCGTCTGTGACCTACAGCGTTCACTGGAGGAGTTTGCAGCTGAGGTTGAAATGGCTGGTATGAGAGTGAGCGTCTCCAAATCAGAGGCCATGGTTTTTTGTCAGGAAACGGTGAATCGCCCCCTCCTGGGTGCTGCTTCAAGTGAACTTTGTGAAATTCCTTCAAGTGAAGGAGTTTCAGAAAGTTTTGCAAACCTGCCACATCTTAATTTAAAACAAAGAAGTCACCACACAGGACTCTTTGGAGATGCTGCTCTGCTCCCAAATGTGGGTCCTTTCCCCGAATGTGTGTTGAATTACAGCTGAGCAGGCGGTGATTGGCGTGGGGCCTCACGTTTGCTAACGTGACGCCAGTTTGCAGCCTTACTTTTATCTGACACGTCCCATTTCACATTGAGCTGTGCTAATCTGAAGTGAAGATATTGGTGTCATGCTGGTTCTCTATGAAATAATCTCTTTGGAGAGGTTGAAGGAAAGGCCATGAAACAATGTGTCTAATGGAATCTATGTTACCGCACATAAAGGCCAAGTGATCCTTTGAAGAATGTGGTAGGAATCCAACACTGAACTGGTGTGAATGATGACTTTACTGTGCAGAGAATCTTTCTTGACGCTTGAGTAAAGATGGCCGCCATACTAAAAATACATCCATTTCCATCTGATAGCTTACACAGGCAAGTATAACCTGCGTGTATTCTTTGATCTGCAGACGTGAGAATGGCGGCCCACTCAGCGGAGGGTCCCGCGCGTGCTGTTCCACACATGGCAGTCATTAGCCTCCTGAACTGCACTCTGATTGGCCCATTGCAGAGGTTAATCACCATGACCAATGGTTCGCTTCCGACTGCTAGGCAACAGAGGTGGCCGGCTGGCTGAGGCGCGTCTGGCTGCTCTTTGAAAAACACTATACATAGGTACTTGGTTGTCGGTGTAGGGAAAGATATCAGGAAAGTTCTAATGGCGCTTTAAGAAATAGACATGCATGTATTTAATTCCAGCATGGTGACTTTGACTGTGCAAACATAACTTTTTGGCGGAGGCACTTTTCTTTCAGGTCTTCAACTCGCACCTCCGCAGGATCTTCCGACATATCCTGGTGGAGCTCAGGCACCCAGAATTGGAACGGGAAATGTTCTTGTCCTCCGTCGTTGATGCGGCTGCTATCAGCTGTTGGCATAAGGTCGTTGATACCTGTCATTGCAGCAACCTAAGAACTGGTGGACACTAACGGTGAAGGAAGCTGTCAAGCTGAAGAAGGAGGCCTTTCAGACTTGGTTAGCACAGTGGTCTGCTGAAGCAGCAGAGGTACTGAGAGACCAGAAGGGCTGGAGCTTTGGCAGTTGCTGAAGCAAAAGCCTGGGTGTGGGAGGAGTTCAAGGGGGTCATGGAGAAGGATTTTGGTCCGTCCCAAGGAAGTTCTGGCAAACTGTCCGGCAACTCAGGAAGGGATAGCGGGGCTTGGCTCAGACTGTGTACAGCCGGAGGGAAGAACTGCTGACCCTAATTTAGAATATCATCGTACAGTGGAAAGAACACATGGAAGAGCTCAACCACATCCGGACACCACATCCTCCATGGTGAAGGCAGGAGTCAGAATGCTCAGGGGGAGGCCCATCCATTTCGCTGGTGGAGTTCACTGACACAGTTAAGAAGCTACTCACTGACAAGGACCCAGGGGCTGGTGAGATTTGCCCTCAGATCCTAAAGGCTTTGGACTCTAGGTGGGTTTACATGGAGAGCCTAATTCCGAATAGATTTGGAAAAGATGCCTAATCAGAAAGAAAATGCTACTTGTAAACCCCCGTTTCCGAATGAGATTTCATTCCTTTGCAATGGGGTAGTCTAAGTCCCTACGGAAAGATGTTCGGAAAGGCAACCGCTGCATGTAAACAATGTTTTCGGAAAGATCCCTGGTGGCGGCGCTACTCGGGCGCAGAATGCCAGCATTTAATGATCTCGACTACAGCAGACTGTCTTTAATACAAACTCTAAAAAAATGAAACATGGAAGTAAGAAAAATTTAACAAGTCCAACAATGGCCGTCAGGTTCCGTGTTGCACCGACACTGAAGAAATTAAAAAACCATGAATCAAAGACCGTTGGGTCTGGGTTAAAAGGACGTCTGATGAAAAGTTTCTGCTTTAAACGCAACAGATGATCATAACGTTTATGGTGACCAACTTCACGTTTATGCAACAATGAATGAAGTAATTAAAGAGGAGGAAGACCACTGTGAAAGTCTGACCATCGGTGGAAGTGGGTTTTCAGAATAAAAGCACGTCATGAGGAGTTTCGGCCTTTAACCGTTACATCGGTTGACTGATTAATGTAACATCTCTGTTTCTGAGTTTCCACTCAGAGGTCAGACAAGGCCTCTTCCTCTCTCTCTCTATCCCTCCCTCGTGTCTCCAGTATAAAAGAAAACATGAGTTATTATCAGCTGTTTCTTCTTTAAAAGCATAACAATCACAGCAAAAACCCCCTCCATCACACGTAAGATGCCCACCCTCTGATAAAACTCATCATATATAGGTTGCCTTAGCGTTCATCACTCAGCTGTTGGCAGCTCTTCTGAGTGACGTGTCGGCGAATGTAAACACCATTTCCGATTAGATCACTGTTCACGTGAACCGTCAATACCGGAATAACCCTTCGAACGATTTCATTCTGAAAGGAGAAAAGTGTCAATGTGAACCCACCTAATGTTAGGCTGTAATGGTTGACACGCCTACTCAGTGTCGCCCATCAGTCTCACTTTTTAAATTTCAAGTTTTCACTCTTGACGGCTTGCTAACGGGCTCATGGGAATTTAGCCATCCTGTCTACATATGTTTTGTGGATTAGGAGAAGGCCTATGACTGCGCCTGTCCTGTGGTGGACACTGTGGGAGTATGGGGTACCAGGGCCGTTGTTACAAGACATCTGGTTCTTGTAGAAGCAAGGTGAGGTTCGTGCCTGTATCCTCGGCAGAAAGTCAGACATATTTTCAGTGAGTGTCGTCTCAGATTCTGTTCTTGATATTTGTGGACAGGATCTCAAGGTGCCATCTGAGTGAGGAGAGTGTCTGGTTTGGACAACTGCATCTCCTGCTGTTTGAAAATGATGTGGTTCTGATGGCCTCATCAGTATTTGACCTCCAGCGTGCACGGGATCAGTTGCAGATTGTTAAGCTGCAGGTGTGAGAGTCAGAACCTACAAAATCTGAGGCCATGGTTCTCCACCGGAGACGTTGGACTTTTCCCTTTGGGCTGGGGGTAAGTTGCTGCTTCAAACAAAGGAATGTAAGGATCTTGGTGTCTCGTTCTGGAGTTATGCGAAAATGGACCATGTAGATGTGGAGCAGTAATAATGGTACTGTATTGGTCCGTTGCGGTGAGGGAGAGCTGAGTTGTGAGGCAAAGCTCTAAATTAAACAGTCTAGCTACGTTCCAACCCTCACCTGTGGTCGTGAGGTCAGGGTAGTACCCGAGAAAATGAGATCAAGAGGTTGAAATGAGCTTCCTCTGTCGGGGAGCTGGACTCAACCCTAGAGATAAGGTGCGGAGCTCAGACATCCGGACGGACCTCAGAGTCGAGCCGCTGCTCGTTCGCGTTGAAAGGAGCCAGTTGAGGTGGTTCATCATCTGATCATGATGCCTCCAGGACGCCTCAACTTGGAGGTTTTCCAGATACATCCACATGGGAGGAGACCCTGAGGCAGACCCAGAACTCGCTGGAGGGTCTTGATATCTTATCTGGTCTGGGAACGCCTCGGGATCCCCCAGGATGAGACGGCAAGCGTTGTTGGGGAGACATACATCTGGAATGTATCTTCACCTGCTGACACCACGTCACAACCCCAGATAAGTGGCAGAAAATGGATGGATGGATTTCTGTCAGTTAGGAGTGTATGGATTAATTCCAGTGTGTCTCTTTTCCCCCCGTTAAACATAAACTTTTGTTGTTTTTTTTGTCATTTCCGTACTGCAACAACATTAATGTATTTTTTCGTTGCATTATCAAGCCTGGCCTTCCTCAGAAAAACCATTAAACTACACTCCACTTTAGTTTTCCAAACCCAAATCTACTACGACTACATGATTAGACACATGAGCGATGAAATGGGCCTCAGTTTTCAGTGAGTATGCCACCGGAGAGCTCGCCAAAATCCTGTAAGTTTATATGCACTTGATTCGTGTGCGTCCCGGTTATTTCCAACATTTTCCGCATTCATTCAATTAATCTCTTGTTCTTCTGGTGACGATTTATACTTTTTTACGTTTTTCTCCTGTCGATTATAACCTGGAGAAATTGCCGCTCTCTTATAATAACACACTGCAAGATTCTTTAATACCTTCAACTTTAGCCTTTATCTGTAGACATAATTACTAAAACACCCCCACACTGGATAAGAGACTGGCTAATCTTTGGTTTTGTTGTTTTTTGTTTTTTGTTGCATTGCATCATGGTTGCCTTCATCTAAGCTGTGAATGTGTGTACTTTATTTCAGTTTTTGTCTGGTTACATAATTTGAGTTTTGTGCAATTACCTTCCTTCAGAGTCAGCATTATATTATTTTTCAGGTTTTATCAGTATTGTTTCTTATTATCCTCTTAGCCTTCTGGTTTCTCTTTGACATTCTTTGCCACATTTAATGCAGCCATTTAGTTCATGCCGATATGTAAAACACGGCCTATGTTGTGGCAGAGAAACGTTGACGAATGAGGGTGATTAACTCAATGTCTTGATTTGATGGCTATCATTAAAATAATATTTGCAGGTCATCAAATTATAAGTGATTTGACTATTTTCCTCTGTGCGACCCGTGCCCCTATCGCAGCAAACAAATGATGTGGCCTTTCCCAGTTGTTTAAAAAGACAGTAACCTCCGCAATTATGGTGACCCCACTCACAACGCAGATAAAAAACAATCAAGGCCTCATTTCACAATATTATGACGTTGTGGCTCAGTGGGAACTTGGTTGCTCTAGTGAACCCACATTTACTCCTAAAACGTATTGTCAGTAAGATTCCTTATTCAGCATTAAAACAACACTGCTGATGTCGGCGAACATTGTGCAGACGCGGCGCGCCATTAGATTCTTTTATTCGGCGGCTGTTGCATTCACGTAGACGCCCTGATCTGCTCCCGCTCAAACGCGCCACTCCTGAGAGCATATTTTTTTTAAGTTCTGCCAAAGACGTCGTGATAGATGCTGCGAAGTTTGTGCATAAGTTTTCGATTCTCTTTCATTACCCATTAATCAAAATTTCATTTTGTCTGTTAATTTCTGGACTTTTTTTCTGTGGGCCGTATAATGAAATACTCAAGACAGTTTCACAAAAGCCAAGTTGAATATTTAGGTTTCATGTTTTAGATTACCGGTCCTAAAACCCACATCTTCGGTTCAAAGTCAGAAAAGAAAATCAGCTTTGATCAATCAGGATTAAAAGTTGTTAATCATTTCCCGTTCTAGTGCCAATATGATGTCTTCACACACAGTAATTACCGAAATAAAGAGGAACGTGGAGCTTTGAGGCCCCAACCCTTTCAGTGTTGGACGGCTTTGATTCAGTTGAGTTAAAGCGGTCCAGCACTTTAATCCTTCTGAGTCCAACATGTGTTTTCCTCTAATAATTCGTATTTTACTCAGATTGTTAGGAAAAATGCTGTTTTTCAGACATAACTTCTTCATCGTTAGTTGATTTAATCCAAATTTTGTGAATATGAATCAACTTGAAGTATATTTATTTTGTATATGTCATTTTTTACTCTAATTGTTCATTTTTTTCTCTCAGTAGAGGAAGCTTTTTCTTTTTTAAACTGAAAAACACAGTTTATAGGACACGACTTCAAATTTCATTCGAGGAGTTCAACCAGGGGCATTGATTGTAAAAAGCAGGAGATTGGGTGCATTCCAGGGATGACAGCGTAGGCCTAGTTCTGATGAGTGCATGTGACGGGTGGCACACAGAGAAAACTAAGGAAGAAAAACAGGAAATCACAGTACGATTACACTTTACGCTGCTTTTTGTTTCATAAGGAATGTTTGCGTGAAATTCTTTGACTCCATGTTTTTCAGACTAAGTTGCCTTGCCTGGTTTTCTGGCGGGTGGTAGTTGACAGAAAAGTGCAATTTACCAGGACCCTTTAATGTCCTGCTCATCTGTTTGGTTGAGCTCACTTTTGAGTTTTTAATTTTTAATGTTTATGAAGTGACCCAGTTTTCTCTTAGCATGTATATGTTAAAAGAGTAAGGGGCCCTAGAGGGATCCCTGGGGTTCGCCACAGGTGGTCACTGAGGAGAAGGTATCAACCATGACTATTGAGAAAGTCCTATTCAATAAGTAAGATTCAAATGAATAGCATATATTAGAGCGATTGCCCTCACACAGAACGATGTAACTTCATGCAACCAAAAAAATAGATGAATAATAGTCAAATAGTTTTCTAAAAACACGCTTCTCCAAAGGGATAATTTGGTCGATCTAGACAGTATTAACAATTCTGCAATCTTCTTCTTCCTCGTCTTTGGGCTGCTCCCTCTCTGGTATCACCCGATTCCATCCTGACTGAACCCTCCTGGCTAGCAGGACCAGTGACGGTACTTTTTAACCCAGGACTGAATGGATCCGGTTTCCTGTTCTGCATATTGATTTGGCATCATTGCCATGAAATACAAAATTAAAGCACTAAAAACAACAATAATTTAGTTTTACTGTTAAAAACATACTCGACCAGACAATTGAGAGTGTCTTGGATATTAAATTAATAAATGTTCTAATGAAATAAAACATGAAAAGTGATTAAAGTTTCTCACTTGGACATTAAAGGGTTACATTTATAGTACTTTACATTGTTAATCCAAACCTACATTAATACTTATATAATTAAGAGCTTTTAGGTTGTCAATATTTCTTTCTTTGCAGTTTATTTGCCAATAAAGCCCCTGGAACAGATTAGTTGTATTTTTTTCTTTTTGTTTGTTTGTTTTGTCTCATTTTTCCTTCTTGGCTTGTTTCAAACTCAGCTTTTTTCCCACTAGTCATCAATGCTGCTTAAGTCCAATCAGGAAAACAGGACAGCTCCATGTGTAAATTAAGATTGAATCAAGTAATCTCTGGACTCAGTAGTTTCTGGGCCGCCTAGGGGTGCAAGAAACATAAACCATGTGTTTTTCGTTTTTCGTTTTTCGTTTTACTGTATGTCCTATCGTCCTTGTGTCTTTCTGTCTCTGTGATTTACTCGTGTTGTTTCGGGCTCCCTTTTATAAGAAACACGTGTTGGTTCCAAATAACACCTAATAGGCTAGTGTTTGAAAGAGGGCGGGTGTTGATCACATCAATCACTCACACTCAAACTGAATGTATTCTTTACTTTTTTTGAATAGTTCTTACTTGGCATAAACCACAAAGAAACATTCATATAGATTTTTGAAAAAAAGGAAAAAGGAATACTTCCTCCTATTAACATGACCCGATACTCCAGTTAGAATCAGTTTAAAGGCCCATTCAGAACAAAAATAATCCACCTAAAAACACCCAAACTGATTGAAACTGCATTCAGCTGGCGGGACACCTCCCTCTCCCCCTGTGTGTGTCACCAGGGCGTGGCTCCCTCCTCACCTGAATTCTTCACACCTGGCTCCAATCTGGTTCATCTTCACGCCTGAAGACCGCTGCATAGAAGCCCCTGCTCTACACTCCATTCTTTCGTCAGAACTTCAGTTTGTCCTCATGGAAATCGAGTTCATGACTCCTTCTTAAGCGTTCTGGTTTCCGACCCAATCGATCTCTCTTGCCCAGGTTCATCATTCCATCATCGTTCCTCTATTTGACCTGCCGCTCTCTGTGAAAAAGCCTGTCTGGTTCCTTAAGACTCTGATCTGCTGCCACACTGTGCCCGGCTGTCTGTCCTGCTCCTGCCCTGGATCTTGGCACTTTATTTCATTGCATCTCAGAAAAGCCAGGAATAATGAGGAAACGTCGTTAGCGCTGGTGCCGCCGCAGACCCTTCTCGTTAACGCGACACTTCAGAAACAGTATCATGAATCATTTTAAAAAATTTCTATTCACATAGACCTCAGTGCGAGGAAGAACTGGATTGTTTTGGGGAAAGGTCGGTTTTATATTTCCAACACTAGGGGAGCTTTATCTCCAAATGTGTTCCAGATCTAAATTCTCAACCGTTGGTGCGATTTAGTCCAAATCTAGCGCACATCCATTGACTCGAGGAGATCTATCTTGTTTATATCGTATTTTACCCGTATTTTAATCCAATGTTTTACATTTTACTCACTTTGGGGGGCTTTAAAAACAAACAAACAGTGGAAATAACTCCACATTTAATTTGAGGGGTTCAATCTAGGGTGATTGCTGGTAAGAAGGAAATGCCGGACTTTTCGGGGACACACCATTGCTGTCGGGTACGACTGCGTGGGTCCAGTCAAATCTTTCTTCTTCACTTTTACCCAGCTTCCCCGTGTTTTGAGTTCTGCACATTTTGTGTCCAAGAAAAAATGTATTCCATAACAGTTGCAGTGATTTCCTGGTTCCGTTCTTTCCCAACATCATGACGTGCATGTGCACAATGGCAGTTCCCAAACCAGAACTGGACCACATCAGCCAATTTGTTTTCAAAACAAACCCTCAAAGAATTGAACATTATCGGATCCCTGAACAATAAGAAACAATAAACTATAGAAAAAGTTCATGAAAAAAAACTGAACGCGCCTGTGAAAAGGATAAATCCCACAGTAAGAAAAGTGGATAAGACTCCACCATTTTCCCTGGATGAAGCAATGGGGGAGGGTCCACTGAAAAGTGCTGCTGGCCATGAGGTGGATCTGGGTTTTCAGAAAGAATCGTGTGATCAAGAGTCTTCTACTTTTAACGCTAACATTATTTCACATGATGCTGAAGCTAGGATTAGCATTCTAGATAAGTTAACCATAAAACAGTCTGGGACATGACCTCAAGGAAGGTAAACCCACGATAGTGGAACTAATCCCACTCCAAGCGATGAGAGGACATTTTTTTTCCCATATTGTTCAAATGGTGAGCGCAGCATCATGGAAACAAACATGATTACTTTCTACAAAACACACAAACTGGAAAAGATGTAGAGTTCACCCCAGACCCTGTGAGCTCACAAAATCTTCTCTCAGAATGATTTCTATTGGAATCTTTTTTTTGATCAATTAATTATTATTTGCTTATGTAACCGTTTTTTTTTCTCTCCAGCTTATTATTTTTAATATTAAATTGTTCATATAACCCCATATTATTTCCCCATATTATAAACATCCTACAGTCTATCATTAATTGTTAAGTAAATGACAATGAAAATTGCATTAATTCTGTAAAACATCTTTTGTTACAAGAGTAATAAATGTGTTTTCTATTAAATTACAGTATATAAATATACAAAACAGGACTAAAAATCTAAATATTGATGAATGATGATAAAAGCACTGATCCTTTTTTCCCTTTTTAATCATGGAATACTCTCATGCCTCTACATAATTGCACCTTGACTCACACACACAGTCAATCAAACACTCTTATTACTTGTATTATTATATCCACGAAAAGTACGGGGATATTATGGACCTCGTACCTCGTCCACGTCCTCCGCAGCAGATCCTGTGTGATAACTCCAAAAACCATTATACGGATTATTTTTAAATGTTTGTCCTCATAGAGGCCTTAGTGTGAGGAAGAACGGCATTTTTTTGGGAAAAGTTTGATGCATATTTCTGACACTAGGGGGAGCTTTATGGCCACAAGTTGTCCGGACATAATTTTTTCAACCGTAAGTCCAAATTTGGTGGATATGAATCGACTCAAGGACATTGGATACAAAGTCTTTTACTCTAATAGCTCATATATTCGTCACCAAAAGGGATCTTTTTTCCACGAAATACACAATTTTTATGTTTTTTGGACATACTTCACATTTCTCACAGTGGATTTGGGACATTTTGGGGATAATGGTCGGTCTTGTCTCCACACTGTCATGTCCTGTTCTGTTTTTATGGACTAATAAACACTAAAAATAATTTAAATTTAAAAGATATGAAGAAATGTGTGCAGGTAATAACATCACTAAGCTATAAAACGTCAAAATGTCTTCTTATTTAAATATCTACCAGTGGAGTGAACAAATGAACGCACTGAAATGACGCATTAATTTTGAAAATATTATTTCATACTGTGTATTCTGCCATGTTCCCCTCGACTCAGCTGCGTTAACAAAATGCTCACTTCTTTGTTCTCATCGTGTTGCTATTACAGCTGTATTATGGTGGCTAACCGCTACAAGAATTGGATGACGGAATTTAGATGAAAAACAGGGCCAAACTTTTAGAGCAGTAATAAAAATGACATTGATTCCTTGTCCATTATTTCATTTGTAAAGAATTACTAGCTTACATTTGCCAGAGAACCAATTACACACCTTCCCTCCGCACAAGCCGAGTCATATCCATTCTCAATTATATATATTTATATCTACCCAGCATGCAGCAGTACATGCATGAAATGAAGGCGCTGGCAGCGAGACAAACCTCTCCATGCGGCGCTGAGTCATGTGCATTGTTCACTTTACTATCCAATTATTCTATTGGTTCCCAAGTAGAGCTTCTCCTGCTCATGGTTTTGTTTATAGGCTGTTCCTAGAGAGACAGATTGACTGGACCATATGAGGTCGTTCTCCATGTTTATCTGACTCCCACCGTAGCAGATTGTGTTCCATTAGACGACCACAGATGACAGAAACTAATCCAAAACCAACTTACAGCCGGGCCACACCACTTATAGCTATCTGTTATGTTTCAGAGCCAAAAGTGCAATTCGGGGAACAAGTTGAAGCTTAAAGCAAGGAGTTAACAATGCGAAGAGGACTGAGACTGCGGGCCGTCTGCGTGGTTTTGGTCTGAGATTCGGAGGAGCAGTCTGTGATTATCATACCACAAGTATTTTTTTTGAGACCAAATCTATTTATAGAGGTCAGCATGATGACTGCACTCCTAAACAGAATGATCCGCCATCCAAACAGGCTAGGTGCCTGGATGGCTTGTGTCTTTCTGAGGAGGACAGAAACAGCTGATTAAAAAGAACACAGTAGGTGGGTTTACACGGACCGCCTAATTCAGAATAGAATTGGTAAAGAAGCTAAATCAGAAAGAAAATGCTGAATGTAAACAGACAATTGTTTCTCAGAGAGATTCCAAGCTTTTGCAGGGGGGTAGTCTAAGTCCTTTTGGAAAGACGTTTGGAAAGGCAACCGCTGCATGTAAACAGCGTTTCGGAATGATCCCCGGTGAGAGCGTTCCCGGCGGCGCTACTCTCGTGCACTATGCCGGAATTTAATGATCTGGACCAGAGGAGAGAGTTTGCAAACTCTGCAAACTCTCAAAGACTTAAGTGGGAAAGCATCAGGAGCCACGACTAACCGACGCTGTGAGAGAATTAAGACCTGCTGGAACACTTTGAAGACGCCGGGATAATCTACAATTTATGCTTCTGCATAAATCCTCCAACAACAAAGTGGATCAGAACCACGGACTTCACATTTCATTGAGCATGAATGACGTTATTAAAGAGCTGGGATAGACTCCAGCCCCCGCAACAACGAACAGGATATCTCTGAATCAGCGATCTCTGACAATGCTGGGTTTTCAGGAAGACGCGCATGATCTGGACATTAGTTGGTGTTGACGTTACGTCAAGAGGTCGGTGTTAACGTTACATTTTTGGTGAGTTTACCACACAGCACCACCTCGCTAATAACTTCAAGTTTGCTGAGGTTGTAATGATGTATCGTTAGTCAGAGCAAAAACCCCTCTGTGGTACCGACAACGCCTTTTCTCTCTCTCCCTCCTCCAGTATATAAGTAAACATGAGAAAGCTGTGTCTTAATTAAAAGTATCACAACAACAGAAATAACTGCCCAGATCACGCGATAGACGCCCACCCCTCATCTATTAGTAGCTTTAGCACTCGTCACACAACTGTTCACAGCGTTACTCTAGATGTGTCGGCGCATGTAAACACCATCTCTGAGATCACTGCTCATGAAAACTGTCAAACAGGAATATTCTTTTGGGAATTATTTCGTTCTGAAAGGAGAAAAGTCTCGATGTAAAACCAGATAATGTTGAGTGTTGGACTTTAAAATATGTGAGGAATGAAAGTTATAAAGGCAAATGTAGGTGCAAGAGTTAAGAGGATTGGACTTTGATTCCATCCAGATTGAGGTGCTTTCAAACATACAGACATGTAATTCACATATTTAAATACCCGGCTGACAAACCGGAGGCATATTAGAAGAGTAGAGGTAACCAGAGGTTGGATTTCAATCGCCGGATTCCAAAGCACTTGATTTTCTGATAAACTCAAAAACCATTTAATCCCTTTTTTTTTTTGTTACACTGAAACCCATTCTCCTGTCCACTGGGAAAACACCTCACAGGTAACCTCAGAAAGTGAAACCCCTGTCATCGCACGGCTACTCTGAAGATTAGATATGGCAACAAGCCAACTGCCCCCCCCCCCCCGTTATACAGAGACCCTTAAAGTCTTTGCTGGAGCTTTGTTGCAGGGTTGAGGTACCTTTAACCTTTAAGCCACAGAAAACCCTTCCTGACTTCATCATCCAAAGCTGAACGTAGGACATGTCACAACTAAGAGGACCTGTTATCGGAGAAAACCTCCCAGTCAGTGAAAACTGCTCAATTGAAAATGTCATTCTCCTGTGAGGCTAGCGAATGTTTGGAACTTTGTTGGAATTTCCAGTAGTTTTCCACATCTGAGAGGGCCAAACATCTGCCATGGCGTGTTATCATTAACCCTCTCAAAGGAAAACAGAAACCTCTACCCTCGAAACAAGTGAGGACAAAACGTCAATCAAAGGGGAGCTCATAATGAGGAGACGATGACAAGGGATCCATTAGATTGGGAAGGAATTCAAAACGATAAAAAGTTAACCGCAGACCTCCTTAACAAAGTCAATATGGCCGAGGAAGTCGGAAGAGCTGGCTGTCATTAACCTTTCAGTGTTTGTAGCACTATAGTATTATTTCTTGAGAATTATTTCCTTCTTTATAAGCATAAAGAAACCGTTTGACCATCTTCTCATCACATTTCTGCACAGGGAGCTACTTGAGGAAAAAATACTACAGTGCGGATCTGTGTTCGACAACACAGCTGTCATCACAAGCTGTCCTATCGCTCACATTTCACTCTCATCACATAACCGCAAATTCTGTTTTCCACTGTTTCACAGAACAGCATGTGTTGCTTGTTGTGCTCTGAGCGCTGCCAAAACACAACCAACATTCAGAACTTTTTTCTGAGCGCCGGACGCATCCGCTGCTTTCACTATGCAGGATGTGTGGGCGAGAGGAAAGCCACCAAAGCAGCTCCATGAGGCTTTGAAGACGTGGTTAGTAACAGTAAACACAAGTTTAGGTCTAGTGTTTTTTTAAATTTTCACGAGAGCTAAACCAAAGTCCAGGTTTTTGGGCCCCATGGGGTCTCTGAAGCTTCTTTTATGGACCTGGTATGGACCATTTGTGAAATCCTTCCATTTCCAACCTCGTTGTCAGATTGGACGGTGATTTTAAAATTCATAAGCAGATAACATTCTTTTTATACCAGTTGAGGATTTTAATGAAGGTTAAGACCTTTTTTTTTAAAATTTCTTTTTAACATTTAATGATTCTGAAAAGCTTATTCCTTTTTTCATCATAACCTGTCTTGTCTACAACACTGAGCTTTATTTTGGTGTGAACCAGAACCTCTTGTCACATCTACAGTTGGAACTAAATGCTGCTGCTTGGCTTTTAACAGGCGCACATAAACCTCATCTCGGCCTCCTTCCACTGGCTTCCTACGCGTTTTATGATGCGTCTTAGATTTTATCGGTTGCTTTAAAATCTTTGAATGAGTTAGCACAATCTTACATCTTTGACCTTTCACAAACCTCCAGGTCACTGGGATACGCTGACCAACTGCCCTCGTCGTCTCTACGACATAACTGGAGAAGTGAACCAGCTTTTTCTCTTTCAGCAACCCAAACTGTGAGATTAGTTGTTTTCAGTTTTGTTCATTGTGAAGCTGTTTGATTTCAATCCGATTTGTTTTAATTACTTGATGTATCTTGATAGAATGGTTGGTCGCGACAAAAAAGAATCCATTCCAGATTTTGAATTTAAGTGCGGATCTGGATTAAAAGGCAGAGTTTTGAACACGTCATATTGGATTTTTCTTTATTGTTTTTTTATTTTTGTCATTTACACTTAAACTACTTAGCAGAATGCCATAAAACTGGATAGAAGAAGAAGTAATGTCCAAAATTCTGGCGTGAGACCTTGTTTCAGATTCTTTAATATTGCATGAACACCTGGGCAGTCAGTTTGATTGATCCTAAGTCTTTTCTTTTTTTTTTGTAAATCCATTTAATGCATTCGTATTTTGGCCTCAGGCCTGTATTCCTTGAATATGTGACTCAAACGTGCGACTTCAGTTCAAACCACCACCGATCCGGTCAGGGAAAACTTAGCTCGGCCTTACAGCAATGACCCCAGCCTACAAAAGCCTTAGGAGAAGTATTACCTGTAGTTTTGTTTCTCACTGCCGATTTGGAAGCGGTCATAAAGTGAGAAAGCCTGGTGTCCATCCCAGTCTGTCAGCTGGACACGGAGAGCGTACTGTCTCTGGCTGGTCAACTGGTAAACATACTCATTCCCCAGCCAGTGCTCTGCAGAAACACTCCCGAAGCCCTGCAATAAGAGAAGAGAAACAACAATCAATGTGGCAATAGCACCAAAAATACACTGGAGATGTTTCATTGCCCCAAATGATAAAGTCTCAGGGCTTGAGGACTGTGGAATGGATGGGAAAGAGTTCTTTAATTTATTTACCAACTTATTTCTGTCTGACCAAAATTAGATTAGAACAGTTCGCCATAATAAATAGTGTTTCATCCACAAACTTTTTTCTTTACTTATAGCATTGCTGCATTCTTTCTCACTCTCCACCAGCAAAAATTCCCACACACACATTACTTACCTTGCGTACTAACAATAGTTTATTAAAGTTTTTAAGTCTTTGCTGTTGGCTTGATTCTGCATGGGGATAGGCTTACATAAAATATAAAAGTGCCTAAATTGGTACCAGCTGAAATGGACACACCTTTTCCCACTCCTCTCAAGTCACACATGTTAAACTCATTATTACCTAATGGCTGTTTTTCCAAAATATATATACTGCGTCCACGGACACTCCTTCAAACCACTGCATTAGCTCGCATTTGAGCTGAGTGGCTCCTGGCTGCAGGCAAAACGCTTCTGACAGCAGGGAGAGTCGTGGATTGCAGCGGGGAATATCATAATGCAGGGTGACATTACAGCTCTGACAGGATAGTCTGGACCGATCCATTAAAGACTGGGAGGAGTGGAGTGGGGAAGTTAAGTCAGGGGGAAGTCTGTGTTTGTGCTGAGCGTGTGTGGTGATGAGAAATGTGAAGGAGGGAAAGTAAATACAGGCCATTCTTTCAGCCTTAGACATGTCCTGCCGTGTGGGTGGAAGAGAAAGTGACTGGGGCCCCATTATGGCTTTCTCTCCTTTTCCCTCCCTCCTTTTTAAATTTTTGATCTCGCTCTTGATGAGATGTTCCCGTCTGACTGGCTTAGCGCTTGATCCAATGCCTCCTACTGTGATCACAGTGTATCTCAAGAACATTGGCTGAAGGAGAGTCTTGGAGTCCAGATCTGCTGACAGTTTTCCTTTACGTGGTAAGACAAGACATCCCAACAATGTCCAAAGCCCTCAGGATATCAAGCGCAAATCGCATTCACTCCTGGCGCCACGCCGTTGACGAGCTTCTTGACCACCTCAGCGAACTCTTCCAGATTAAGATTAAGGACTCTTCGATTAAGTCTTCTGACTCTGCTTATATCATAAAGGACGCGGTACCCAGGTTCAGAAGATCCTGAAAGCGCTCTTTCCACCATCCTATGCTATCCTCAATGTGGGTCAGTAGCTCTCCTTTCAGGCTGCCTCCTTTAGTGGAGTGAACCCCTCAAATTAAATGAGAGTACAGTATTTAAGTTAAATAAAAGAAGCTCCCTAAATTGAGTAATTTATGAACTATTAGATTAAAATAGGGGTAAAATGTGATACATACATAATAGATCTCCTCAAGTCAATTCTTATCAACAAATTTGGACTAAATTAGACCAATGGTTGAGAAATTATGTCTGGGATATTTTTGGAGATAAAGCTCGCTCTAGTGTCAGAAATATACATCCAAACTTTCCCAAAAACGCTCCAGCTCTTTCTTGCACTAAGGTCTATTATTTGCCTATACAATTTGAAAAGTATCCATGATTTAGTTTTTGAATTATCGCACAAACAAAGGATCTTCAGCGAACGCGGCGATGATGGTTCCATAATATCCCTGAGTTTGTGATATAATTGTTCATACAGTAAAATTAACTTAAATGTATCCCAGACATCATATACAATTCAGAACCAAGGATATAGAAAAAAAAAATGAAAAATGTGCTTTGCATTACAAAATTGCATTGTGGGATTTGCAGTATCCTGGTTAAAATAGATTTAAAATAACTACGGGCCAAGGGGGCCTGCAGGCCTTGAGTTTGAGAAGTGTGGCCCAGATCAATCCCTGCTTTCCATTCCTGGTTTGCCAGAACTTTTGTCCACAACTACTTCCCCGAAGCCTCCCGAAACACCCCCCACATCCAGCTTTTTGCTTCAACCACCGTCACTGCTGTAGCCCTTCCAGTGTCCCAGAACCTCTCTGCTACATCAGAAGACCCCAGGCCCAAAAAGTCTTCAGCTTGACTACCTCTTTCGGCGCTGATGTCAACCATCAACCTACCTTCGAGAATGCACCTACATAAAGTTCCCAATGCCTTGTTACTACACCTGGAATTTCAGTTTTGTTCTGTTGCACAAAAACAGAAGTGTCCTACCCAGGTCCACTTTTGACTTTTATCTTTATCACTTTTTCTTTACTAAAGCAGGTCTTGCCACCTCGGCTGGGAGGTTGAGCATAAGCTGTTTGCTTGGTTCTGTTTCTGTCCGGTTTGGATGACTGTAACATATGGTGGTTCACAGCATCGTAACACTAACATTGTTTTTCCCTGAGTCTGGTTGATGTTGTGAGCGACTTTAGCAGCTGTTTCTGCTTAAATGAAAAATTCAATCTCAGAAGTGATCCTTTCCATGTTGTAAGACACATTGAATTACAATCTGAGCGTGTCATTGGCAAAAACAAGCACTTTTAAGCGAATTTTCTTTGACGGTTTAAGTTGGCCCTAAGAATTACTTACTTACAACCCTTATCGCAGCTTTAAACTTTTAAAATCCATCAGGCTTTCACACAGCAAAATATGTAAACATCTTCGAGTTTAACAACTCTGGAATTCCCATTCAAGGAACCAAAGAGTTGTTATAAAGCAGGTCTGTATTCACATAATCAACCCTGTGGAGTCTACCAGTCATAAATATAAATTGTCACACCGATAAGCCATAACGATACAACCGCCAGCCTAATATTGGGTCAGTCTCCCTTCTGCTGTCAGACAACAGGAGGCTTTGACTCCAGCAGAAGGTTTCTGACGGTTTACTGTTGTATTTAGGGAAAACGACATATCCTTTAAGACTTGTTAGTTTTGAGGAGAGGCCTCTCTATGTCTGGTGCATCCCTTAGAGGCTCAATTGGATTTAGATCTGGGAAAATTAGGGACCAAGTCAAAACATTCATTTCATTGTTGTGTTCCTCACAAGACTGAAAGAATTTCTGTGGCCTGGCAGAGAGCATAATCTTACTGAAAGTAACCACTGACATTATGAAATACTGTTTACTCTGCACCAATGTTTAGGTAGGTGGTACATGTCAAAGTAACATCCACATCAACGACAGAGACCCAGGTTTTCCAAAGACATCATTGGCCAAAGCATCACCCTGCCTCCCCTAGCTACGCCTTTCCTTATTTAATCCTATCCCCAGCTAAGTGACACACTGCATTTTGTAAAAGACGATGTGACTGATGAAACCAGACCACCTTCTCCCATTGCTCCGTGGTCCAGTTCTGAGGTTGATGAACCCATTGTAGGTGCATTAGCGGTGGATAGGAGTCAGCGTGGGCGGTCTGACTGGTCTACAGGTACGCCTTTCTATCACAGCCAGCATCGACTGTTAAAGAAACTACATGTATGCGGCTTCTATGAGCCTCCGACCCCACATGCAGCAATGAACCTTGGGTACCCATGACCGTGTTTCCAGTTGTCCTAACGTCAGCGGCGTTTGTAGGTCCTAACCACTGCAGACAGGGAACAGACAACAAGATCTGGACTTTTGGAGCTGCCAAAACATCTATCCATCACAATATGGTTCTTTTCGGGGTCCCTCAGAGACTTACAACCGTCAGTGTTCCTGCTTCCAACCCATCAACTTCAGAAACGATCAATGGTTGCCTCATACCCCACCCACTGACAGACGCCGTTTGTAACAACACAATCAATGTTATTCTGTTCACCTGTCAGTGGTTAGAATATTATGCCTAAATGGTGCATTTCTCCTGACGATCGTTATACATCCATTGATCTTAGTGTGTGGAAGAACTGGATCGATTTAGGGAAAGGTTGGTTGCATACTTCTGACACTAGGCGGAGCAATATCTCCAAAGGTATTTGAGGCATGATTTCTCAAAAGTTGATGTGATTTACTCCAAATTTCTGCATATGAATCGACTCGAGGAAATCTGTTTTCCATTATATTTCACTTCACAAATTCACGTTTTACTCACTAGGGGAAGTTTTTTGTTTTTTTAATAGAAAAAAAACTGTTTTTCAGACCGTTAATTTAGTCCAAATTTGGTGCATATTAATCAACTCAAGGAGATCTAGCTGGTATATATATATATTATATATATAATATGTGTGTATTTATATATATATATATTATTTTACTCACAGGGGGAGCTTTCGTTTTTAAGAGAAACACTATTTTTCAGAGGTAACGGTAGCTTCACATTTTATTTGACAAGTTCAATCAGGGGGTTTTCTTGTACAATGCAGGGCATTATTGTGAATTATTAACACAAGCGTGTTTTTATCTGACAAGATTAAAAGAGAATCATTTGTCTTCCACTGTGTGTGTGTGTGGTCTTACTCCAACAGTAGATCCATTCAAGCTACTATTTTAATGCAAACACAGAATCCCTGTTGTTAAAGTTCCCTCAGAAGAACCCGAATCTCTTTCTAAGTATATTTAATCTGTGAGCACAAGCCTTTAGAAAACAATAAAACATTATTTATAACCTCCAGTCTTAGGGACGTATAACGGCTGTTCATCTCACTGGTGCTTAATTGTCGGGCCCCACTCTTTTATTATCTTATTCTCGGTTCGTTCAAACCTTTCACCAGGATTCAGTTTAAGTAAGCCAGCTAATTTGATCAAACTTAGGAGGTCTCCTTTTTTTTTTTATAAATCTCCAATCGACCGGTAAATTGTACATCAACAGAAGAAATAAGCAAGCTGGGACCTAAAGCATATGACATGTGTAGAGAACGAACGTATCCCCCCCCCCCCCGACAAAGAGCGAGTGGAAGGTAGACGCAGGTGACTTAAACAGAAAACACATTCAGTGCTACTGCCAGCAATAACAAATCCAATTTACTGTCTAAACACAGCTTAGGCTGAAAATGTTAACACTCCAAATAGAAAAATACATAGATCTCTGCTTGATGACAAACAGATGAAACAGCTGGCACGGTTCTATAGAGACTAAACAAATGTGTTGTTTTTACATTTAGGTAATAATTTCCTGTTGGAAAAAAGGTGAAAAAAGAAAGAGAGAAAGAAAGAGAAGAAAAATAGCAGCATGTCAGCGAGGCCCCAGCAGAGGAGCAGAGCAAGTCTCCGACACCCCAGACAATATCCTAATACAGAAACGCCGGAGGAGCTATTACTCAGGATGGATGATAGTTGGCCGGAGTTTTCAAATGGTCTCGGATCAGTGGATCATGGCTTTTAATCTTCTGTCGGACCAAAAATCACACACATTTGTAACCCCCCCCCCCCACTGGAGAGTGTGTCTGAACTCGTACAGTCGAGCAATTTACACGTATATGGATGACTGCATTCTCTATATTTCATTGTGTGTGTCGACTCCCTCTTCTGTCTTAGGACATCATCTTAGTCCCTTTAATTTCCTGCAAGACTGTTTGGTACAGCACATTTCGAGTCTATATTTCTATTTGAAAAATGTGCGCCACAGGAATGAACTTGTTCGTAATATGACCCAGTGGAAGCATGTATATGCTAAAAAGTAAGGGGCCAAGGGTGGAGCCCTGGGGGACACCGCAGGTCAAACGGGCCACCAAGAAAAAAGCATTAACGAGGCTAAAGAGAAAGTCCTATTCCATAAGAAGGATTGTTTTGGGCATATTTAAGCATGTGAGGACTAACCAAACAAAATGATATAACTTGATTCAACCAAATATAGTTTAATTAGGGTCAAAAAGTTTTCTAAAAACATTTTTTACCAAAAGCTTGAGCGAATCGAATTTAAAAAAAAAAAGGAGGATATGCATAAAGCATATAAAGCATATTTATATAGCATATAAGAATATAAAATTATTAAAATATATAAAGCATATATATCTCTCTCTATATATAGAGAGAGATATGTATATTTTAATAATTTTAAAACGCATTTAAAAATTAAAAAAATTCCATGAAATACAAAATTTCAACCTCATTTTGATTTTACGTTAAATTTATATTTAATCAATACCCAAAAGAAACACAACGTGCAAAGAAATCATTGTTCCATGGTGTTTTTTTGCTCGGTGAGGACATTAAAGGGTTAATGCCTGCGCTTTCGTGTCGTCTCACCGTCTTGTACTCCTTCCATGTTCTTTGGAAGTCCACGCTGCCGTCTTCTCTGCGCTGGACGACAGTCCATCCACCTCCGGCTGCTTCCATGTTGCAATACACCTACACAAGTGTGAGAGGGTTTGGAAAACACATTTATTACGATGATGGATTACTCACAGGTTTTAGCACATTTTTCCAGGTTACAGAGGAATTTAGCTTTTTACAGTATTCAGCTTGACTCTCAGGGGCATTCACAAACAATGAAGGGCCATTAGGGTATTAATTTGAATTCCGACACTCCTTTTCCCATCTCTCACGATGAATCATCGCTGGGAAAGCGACGTATCTGGGTTCTCTTCATACTTAATCAGCGTCTCCTTATCCCTCACCAACTCCCAGGAGATGTTTCTCGTCAGAACGCCTCAACGCCGCAGCATCAAAGCGGGGGTCCTCGGTGTAATGTGGCCCTTAACCTTGGACCTCTGTGTGCGTAAGCTGATAATGCAAGGCTGGCGCTCCATCCACAGTGTTGCTCTTTGTTTTGAGGAGGAGACCCCAGGGTGGAGTGGAGAGGGTCTCTCACCTCCGCCGGGCCACACAGCTGAACATACATGAGCCCAGGCTGGGTATAATTAAGGGAGTACCCTTGACTCAATTATTTCCCCCCAGAACCAGCTCATCATTCACAGTGTGCATGCACAAAAATGCATTAAATGCACACAAACCGGAATTTTTCTGACCTTTAAAGTTCATATGAAATGTATAAAATCTTTTTTTTTGTGAAAAAAAACAATTATAGATATTATTTTGAATAATATCTATAAAAATATCTCAAATAATATCTCTATATTTTGTATCTATATATATAGATATATATATTGCTTTTTTTTGAGCAGTTGTTTGCCAACTGTCTGTATATCCTATAATAATAATATTCCATACTGAACTCATCTGAGGTGAGTCTTTGCTTTTTATACGAGAACTAATTTGATGAAAGCATTTTCAATTCATAAGAGGCTAATCTTATGAAGAAAGTCAGGAACCTCAAGCAAAATTTTTTTTGCTTGAAAAAAATGGAAATTTTTTCAAACAAAATGAGCAAAAGTTGATGGAAAGACTTTGAGTGTTTAAGTACGGAGGGAAAGCAGTGTCTTCATTTCTAATTTCATCATGCTAGACTAATTATACTGTAAAAATGGCTGTAACATCCACAGTCATTTTACTGTGTACATGAACAGTATACTACTTTACATTTTGTACTGTAATTAACTGTGTATTAACCTCAAAAATTACAGTATTGAAAGCAACTCCGTGAAAAATCACAGTAATAAATTCACAACTGTGTCATATCCTCGTAAAGTCACAACTGTGTTCACAGTAAATATGTTTACACTGTAGTAAATCACAGTAATAAATTGTCGACTGTGAAATATCACGTTAAGTATTTTATTACTGTAGCAATTACTGTGATTTTAACCAACATTTACCAACTACTTGCTCCAAGTAAATTACCTTTATTTATTTTACAGTAACTTACTGGCTACTCTACAAAAGTTAACTGCCACGATTAATTCAACGGTATCCTACTGGCAACTTTACGCCAGGTAAATTCTTGGATTTAGTTTCCATACCTTAATGGCTGATTTATGCCAGGTAATTGCTGGGTTCTATTTTACAGTAATTTACTGTATGCTTATTGCCACTAAATTACTGTCATTTATTTTAGAGTTTTCTACTGGCCTCTTGCTAACAGAAAAATAACGGTTGTTTATTTTACAGTAAATGACTGTAATTTTACCGGACCTTATTGACTACCTGGTGCCAGTTAATTGCAGGTTTGGGTAGGGGGGGGTAACGCGGCCCCGGCTCTGGGGAAGACGCTGTTCTTCAGTCTGTTTTTCTGTTGGTTTATTCTTCTACAACATACGACAAATGTCACAGGTTGTAGAAGCTTTTAGACAAACTTCCTGCGGTTCACTCCTTGAGGAAATATCCAACCCGGAGGTTGAGTGTTCCGTGCATTAATCTCTTAACAGCCTTAATTAATATATTTAATATTTGAATCAACAGAACGTAGAGCAGGATTAAAGGTTTTATGCGGTTAGACCAGCAGCGCCGACCTTGAGTTTGAGAGTCGGTAATCCACACCTACCAAACATCTGTGACCGTCCTCACACCTAAGGTCGTCCCCCCAGCCAAGGACATTGCAGCATTGTGTGGAGGTCAAACACATACACCCACACACACACACACACACACTCTAACACAATTGTCGCCATCAAGACCAGCTCACTTATTCACATCCCTGTTTAACACCTCTCTACCCCCCCCTCTCCCCCCCGCCTCCTGAACGCCTGCAAAGCTGCCAAATGTATTTTCAGCTGCAGCAGCTAGCACCCATCATCCTCACTCATCAGCTCAGGGGTGGCGTTCTAGCTTGTAGGGAGTCACACTTCATATCAAAGGCGGCGTGTGAAAGTCTGTGGGCCGACTGTGGACGAGAGTCGCTGAAGTGAGGAAAAGGAAGATATTTCTCTTATTAGTCCACCGCCGGTTGTAGACTTTGCGTGGGTTCACACCTTTTTGGTCTCCTGAGGGTTGATCTGGATGGTGTAGACTCCACTCTTGTGGACGCCAGCCTGGTAAAGGTCAGCACAGTCGCGGAACTTCTTCTCCTCGTCAGCGACCTTTGTGCTGTTTGGCACGGCTGTGGGCAGAAGACAAGGAAGGGAAACGAGGTCACGTTTGATGAATTTCTGCAGAAACAGAGGAGGGAAAACTTACGCAACAAATGGTTTATCGGTGGTCACTGACAGTAAGAGAACTGAGTAAGATTTAGAAATTATTGAACCCTAAAAGGCGAAGATTTATTATTCTTAACTCATTCATTTTCATAATTACATCCCTGAAAAGTCTCGTCATCGATGCCTCGCTTTCTGTTATACGCTATAACTCAAAAAGTATCACACGGATAATTTCATATGCCCACATAGACCTTAGTGAGAGGAAGAACAGGATTGATTTTTACAAAAGTTTGGTTGTATATTTCTAACACTAGGGGGAGCTTTTATCTCCAAAAGTTTTTGGAGCCATCATTTTTCAACCATCGGTCCGATTTAGTCCAAATTCGGTGCCGATGAATCGACTTCATGAACTCTATCTTGTTAATGTCCTATTTTACTCTGGTAGTTCATATTTTACACAATAGGGGGAGCCTTTAAAGAAAAAAGAAAAACACTGTTTTGCGGCCATAACTCCAAAACTGTTTCATAAATCGTTTTCAAATGTTTAACCCAGATAGACTTTAGTGAAGGGAAGAACTGGATTGATTTTGGGGGAATTGTCGGTCGTATATTCCTTATAATAGGTGGAGCTTTTATCTTCAAAAGTTTTTTGAAATTTTGAATTTTTCCAATTTAGTCCCAACTTGATAATAGAATAATATTTTACTCACTAGGGGATGTTTTATTGTAAAACTGATTTCGGACATCACCTCACATTTAACCTGAGGAGTTCAATCAGGGGCTTTGCTTGCACTGTGTTGGGGATTGGGGGGCTTTTCGGGGGTACACCCTTGCCGTCGGGAATGGCGGCGTTGGCTTAGTAACTATACAGATGTGAATGTAGGATTTAAAGGTGACCCTTGGCTTCAAGGTCAACCAAAGTCAAAATAAAAAACACAACTTGACTCATCTTCCTTAATAGGGATCCTCTTAACTCTGTGCAGACAAAACAAAAAACTAAGCCCGCTAAATAGAAGTCCTGCAGATGTTCCGTTCTTTCACGCTGTAAACGAACCAAACCACGGTTCATTTTAGTTTGTTTTCGTAAACCAAAGTGAAGCAGTTTGATCCGGAGACGGTTTCACAAGGACCGAACGAGGTAGGTGTGAACGACAACAAAAAAGAAATATTTGAGTGCAAACATAATTGAGTGGAGGGATATGCTGATTTCATTGCTATGCTAATCTAATTACACCCTGGCTACGGCTCCGTATTTACTCTCTTGGCAAATTCAATAGACTTGATTAAACATTTGATTCACCAGACGCAGACAGAAGTTCAGAGCTTTTAAAGATAATAGCGTGGGCAAAAAAAAGAAAAAAGAAAAAAGGAAAGTCCAAGCTGCTTTCTCCGACTGTTAGCCTCAATGCAACCCCTTGTGTCAGAATAGTATGAAAATGATCAGTTGTATAATGTTTTGTGAAATTACAAATTGCAAACTTTGCTCTGAACAGGCCAACTTATCCCTTTTCCGTATCTGCATCTCGAGAGGAGGACGTCCGAGGCAGAAGCTGATTGGCGAGGTCTCGCTGCGAGTATACTGTGACAGTCTGATAAAATCTGAGGGCGACTGACTCATTAGCCAATGAGACGCAGCTTGTTGACTGGATGATCTCCCACTCCGAGGGAAACTCCTCAGACTTTGACAGACCAGCTGCGTCCATTTCCATCTGCAGATAATTATGGCCGCACTATTTTGAAACCAAGCAAGGGTCTAAGGACAAAATACTACAAGCTATAAATTTCCAGTTCCTGTTATAACAAGTGGTTTATATTTACCTTCCGAGCCCTCGTTATATAGATGGAAATTCCTTCCGATTCTACTTTTTTTTTTTTTCAGTTCTCATCCCCGCATTTACGTTTATCTCAGCTTTCATACCATTGTTTTTCCTGGTGGAACTGTTGAGTCGAAGAAGATGTGAGGGGGAAAATGACATATGTCAGCGATCCTTGACCCCCAGCTTTAACCCCCCCCCCGTGCAGAGAAATGGTCGCAGGACGCTTATTATTTAGGTGTATCTACTGCAGCATTTTGACAAAGTATTGAGTGTCAGCGACAAGAATCTCCTGCTGGGACAGGTTGACGGAGTACGACCCTGCACTCCGGACTCTAATACAACAAAGAGCGGCCCTGTCAGGCGGTAATTCACCCCGAGCTGTCCGACAGCGGAGCACATACTAAAGGCCAGCGAGATCACCGTCAGAGGGGAACTTTCCGGTATTCCATTTGTAACCGTGTGAACAATTATTTCACAATCGCATCTGAAATCTCCCCTGGTGGAAAAAGGGCTATCTGGCGAGGGACTCGATGCTCCGGCGTTGAAGCGGCTCCCTTGAACAGCTTGCTGCCCGGCTCGAAAAATATTATTTATGTCATATTATTTATTTATAGACAAATATTTTGTGGTTCAGTGGGGACTCGTATTCAGCAGGGGGTTCATGTGAAAAGATCAGCGGGCCCTGGGTGTTTGCATAAATCAGTACCCTTGCCAAATGAGCCCAAATACTTGAGCTAAAGAGAGTGAGTAATGGAGCTAAATGGACTGCCGTAGACATCACAGCCCCCATGTGACTATAATCAGTTTCTAAAAAGCCGCCGAGGGTTTAAGTGATTCCATGCAGAATCCAATGCATTTTCTCTGGTGTATTAATAAAGGGAGGATGCATAGCGCTATAAAATGATGCCACTTCATTCCCACAGTTTGCATTTTCAACAGTGACGTTTAGTTCCTGCTGAACGTGTGAGGAGAATTATGGCTGCGCCGTTAAAACGTCTGAGGAATGCAGTCTTAGAGTAAAAGAGGAGAAATCTGACCAATAAATTTTGGGATAATTACACGGTCTGGCATTTATGATTTTTTTTATTAATTGAGAAATATGCTATACATGAGAAAACACATACGTAATATATGTTTTTACTGGTTCCCACACTGTAACTGCAATTTACTTTTATTTTTTATTTTATTTTCCAGTGTTTTATAACCATAATTGGGCAACTTAGTGCATTTGTTTAAGAACTTGAAATGATCAAAATTCTGTTAAAGCATAAGAGAAAAGTTGGTTGGACTTTTGTCAATATTAAGCCAAAACCACAATCTTTTCTTACATTCAACCAAATTTTATAGAATTGCCTACCTGTTAAAAACTTGACCCTTGACCCCAAGAAAGTTACTTTGTGATTGATGAATTTAAAGAAAAAGAAAGAAGAGCAAGTATGCAACTTCTCAACATAACTGGCCAAGTGAATTAGAACATATACAGAGTTTTTCTTTTCACATTTGAATAAAATAAACATTGCTTTTACTCAAGTTAGTTAAGTAAGTCAACCAGTTCCACAAAACTAGGTTCATTAAATGGGAAAAGATTGCAAAAACTAGGTTTTATTCAGAAATTACACCGAAAGTCTTAAAAAAACATTCAAGTGAATTTATAATGTTACATTTAACAAACACAGTTATGTCGATTCAGCCGGCATAAAACAATTAGATAATCCCAAAATATTTTACTATCGCATTACTGCAACTAATCTCATTTGTTTTAATTATCGAAGTTGCTATTATTAAGTTCTTTCAACAATAAATATCAACATCTATGTAACCTTCACTGGACACGATGTACTAAACATAGTATGTTGAATTGTGGTGAATTTAGCATAATTATGTAATTCCAAAATCTTTCAGGATTTCATTTAAGCAATTAGACTCCCTTGTTTGAAATGTCAAGTATTAAATTAGTTATTTCTTTCCACATGAAAGATTCCGAGAGGCTTAATCTCTCTCGCCCAAATTGTCCTGTCAATCAGCTGTCAAATAAAGAAAAGCACTGCGATGGCCAGAAGTCGAACTTTAAAAAGTGAACGCATTTAAAGAAAACTTTGCAGCTCGGGCTGGAAAACACATTGCTCAATTTAACAGAAATGTGTCCAGACACTACGATATCATAAAATAAATAAATAAAAGAAATGCCAGCCGCGCTGGTACTTTCAGGAAGGTCACGGAGGCGACCCGCAATGAAATTGCACACTTGCGTACGCAATTATTACAATTACCGCTCTTTGCCGCGAACGTTGTCAACTCATTGCGTCGGGCGGTGAAGCATAACAACAATCCTTTGCAGCACTTTTTAAACTGGGTCTGGATCTTGAAGACATGGCAGTGAAACGGTTTTTCGCCGCGCGGCCGTTTTAAGGCACCATAACCTGCAAAATTCCGATCTCGAGCATGGAAACTAACAACTAATAAATAGTTTTTTTTTCTCGTCGACAGAAATAAGCAGCCGTAAAAATGATGGATGTCCTTCATCTTGCGGGATAATAGAACACTGTAAAACCAAATAATTTTTGGCAGTCAGCTTTTTTTTTTTTAACTCGGCGTTCCAAAGCTGAGTTCAATTACTGTTAATAACAGTTTGTGGCTCATTGCACCCCAATGAGGTTTGAGTAATGATTGCAGCCTAAACAAGAGCTCGACTGCTGCTTCTAGCCACATCAAATAAAAAACCTCAAGCAAGTCTTCACCGGTTGAAAACACACTGTAAACCTTAATTTTAGGAGTTCCATATGTAAAAAATGGGCTAATATATGTGTTAATTTCCATTTCACCCCAAAATGAAAAAGCGGTGGGACCGTGTTTTGGAGGAAATGCTGCTGAAATGCTGTCTAAGCAAGCAGATGCCATTCCTTGTTATCAGATCCTAACCCTGTCTTCAAATGAAAACACTAATCCATTTCTCCGAAAAAACAAAAAAAGCCCTCTCTGGTCGTGGAAAAAAGAGAGCTCTGCTGCTTCTGTGTTTTCTGCGCTGTCAAAAACAGGGGCAGTGAGTCACATTATCATTGAGATCTACCTACTCTTTCACCTCCGTTGGACGGGGCATCCCCCAGGAGCTATTACAGTTTGACTTATACGGGATGGGGTGAGGAAAGGGGAAACCTCTGACCTGCACGCCCGCCACAACCTTCAACACCACCGTGAAAGAGGAAGGGACCAACCACAGAGCAACAGTTTTCAGGATCTATTTCTATCGCCTCTCATTAAGGCACCCACCAATCACGGACGAGGGGGACGGGCCGCGGCGCTGGACTCTACCGACCCTGCTGACACTGAAAACAGAAAACGCTAATAAACGTATTACTTACAGAGGATTTAGTCCAACTTGTCACATAACAGAGCCAGTTTGAATCTCAACAGAAAGGCCTGTCGGGTAATTTAATACAACATACACAAAGACAAATCAAGCAAACTTAATAAAACTACTCCAGTCAGACTAAACAGAATGAGAGTGAACCGATCACACCGGCTGTATAAAAGTAGATCTATCATGTCGTCCCCAGCAGCAAGGGTATATCCAACATGCCTTCCTGTAAGATTGGAAACTCAAGGCAAACACTGTGGGGTCTAGAGGCATCCCTGCAGGAAATCCACAAATGGCAATGGAGTAGAAACCAGTCCCCCGACACAGCGTCAAAGCTCCTCTGGCCAATGGGAGGCGGAGCCGATGTGAGGATGAAGCGGGTTTGGTATTTTGGCTGGGAAAGGGGTAAATGAGTTTGCTGAGCTAGAGAGGTTACATTGCTGTTGGGTCAAATGTGGGGCCAGAAGGGAAATCACTAGCCTCATGTTCAGAGAGGAGGAGGACACAGAGGAACCGAACAAGTCCGTAAGCAGAGTCCCATCTGACAGAACGGCGAAGCTGTGCGCGGATTTACTAGTGTTTAAGTGTAAATAGAAAATGAAGGAGCGCCACGCTGGTTTATAAGAGGCACCAACCCTCTTTAACGGGAGCAGCTGAGGTTAGAATAAGAACCATGTTTCTCTCTTCACGCTGCTCTCAATGATGCAGGATAGAATAGCGGTGCATCCCGGCGTCTCTCCGTATGGGTTCGAGGTTTATAGAACCGGCGTCATGGTCATAAAATGAGAAATCTTGTAGCTGTAACATCTGACCAGCAGAAGTAATCCAAAACAACTAGACTGTGGCGCCCAATCAAAGCATCTCACGGCCAGCTCACAAACTTTCATTTGCACATTGTGGTTTCTGAAGCGATCAGGAGGGATTTTCTTGGACAAGAGCTGGACTGAGGACAAGTGTTCTCCTCAACTGAAACGTAAACACGCTCTTTCTTCACTGAGCTGAGCGAAGCTCGTACACGGTCTACCATCTCCATTTTTGCCTTAGGGTTTCAGGGTAATCAATTTTAGCTTAGCGCTGAAGTGTTTGGGCGATATCTAAACAAAAAAAAAAAATCGTTTATTTCGAGAATACTGTTTAAATAGTCTGAGATTCTGTGGGTCATAATGGTACGGCGATAAAGTCATAATTAGTTTGGACAAATCTCCTGTAATACTTCTTAAGGTCATGTGATTATGATCAAAATAATGTAATAATTTGATCAGAAAAAGGTCACGATATTAGGAGGAATACTTATGAGGTTATTTTGGGCTAATTATTAGATCGGAAATTTAAATAAAGTTTTGTGAAAAGTGCATCACGTTAAATTATTCTTTAGTTTAGGAGGGTTCTACAGTTGCTTTTGGAGAATTAGTAAAACAGAATCTCTTTTGTAAAAAGCGTAGGTACAGTATAATAAGCTTTAGCTTCAGCGTATACAACCTTTGGTGGGAAAAAGAGTATTTGAATTTGTATGTGTAAGTACAGTATATATGTGTAAATGTACAGGGGTTTGTTGAACATGTGAAAATGTAAACGTGTGTGTATGGGAATGTAAATATTACCGAAAAGAAATTTGTCAGTTGAAAATATAAAGGTAAAATTAAGTTGTGCTAATATGAAAATAAGGACATAATTGAGGGGAAATTTGTGAATCAAGTTCTGATTTTATGAGATAAAAAAGTCTTAATATTAATGGAATAAGTGAATAACATTATGATGACAAAGTCACGACACTGCAAAAATAAATAGTAATATCACAAGAAAGACATCATGTCCAAATAAGGATAAAACAAAATAGTTTGGATTTCTGGCAATCAAAACAGAATTTCCTCCAAGTCTGTCAGCCTCTTTCTTCAGAACAGAATCAGTTTCTCACGTAATTCTTGGTATTTCTAATAATGTGGCGTTAATGTTTTAAAGAAGCTTCCTACACTTAAGTATAGATTGAAAGAAAGCTCCACATTAAATTCTAATATTTCCCCTCTAATGTAGAGTCCAAATGTACAACTTTAATAACATATTGTGAAAGTAGGACCAAAATATGACTTTAATTCGTAATGATATCGCTGGTTAGTTAATTGTTAACTTAGTTAGTTGTTTAATTAGAATGTTTTTCGCATGCACTCATTTTAACATAATGGTACAAAATTCCTCGTGTTGAGGACTTTAAGATCTTGCCAAAGTCGGCTTTTGGTCGCCATTTGCAACTTTGGGTTAGATGATGCAAAAATAGTTTCCTTTTAATAATCAATGTCAAATGAACGTGTTTCCATCTCTTAGCTAAAAACAATCTAAGCTACCATGAGATTTTTTTGTGTGAATCTGCTTAAAATGTTCTAAGTATGAAGACTTTGATCACCTCCATCTTTGGAGCACAGGTTGAGCAGGTTATGGACCGTATCCATCATCTCTTGCTGCTGCCTCTGGAGCGCCGTGCTGTTTCCTGTGGCGCGGCTCAGTTGGGCTTCCAACTCCCTGATGACCCCACTCTGGCCTCCCACCAACGCCTGAAGGCTTCCCTTCTCCTGCTTCAGTGTCTCCAGCTCCTCGAGGTGTCGCATTTCCATTTCTTGCATCTTCTGCTCCAAGAGGCTGAGGGGAAGGTAAAGAGAAAGTTTCATGAGGCATTTAGTAACTATCACTCTTCATGGCAAAAAAAAAGGGTTAAAATGAAATGTTCTTTTTATTTTCTTAGTGAGCTTACAGGTTATGTAATGTCCATCATTTTGTATTTTCTTATTTTGGCATCACAAATAAGGATCAGCCGGTTAAAGGCGCCTGGGGGGATTCAATCTGGTGGGCGAGGAGGCTCAGTGCGGGAGCTCGCTTGACCTTCCTCAGCTGAGGAGGACCACTACTCTAAGAAGTAGGGAGGTACGTATGCAACTCATACACGTCTGATTCCCTCCTACAACAGTGGCCAATCACCTCCGCCAAGGATGAATTCTGGTTGGATGCCAAGCAGGAGGCAAGCTGTGGACAAACGGAGGGGTCCCACTGAACTGTATCATGGATGCTAACATTGATGGAAGGAATTCACTTGGAATGTTCAAGGTAGTGATCGTCATGCTTCATCTCATGGCATGATTGGGGGCATGCCGGAGGGAAATCAGTGATAATAGTCTCTAAAAATGCGATAAAATGGCAGCTAGCATAGGCGCAATTGGTGGCTCCCAGTGTGGCGTGTTACCGGGTCCCTCTGGCTGGTGCTCGGATCGGTGCCGGGTCCTCTGGGCCGAGGGTTTGTCTCTAGTGTCCCTCTAGACTGCATTAAAACAATCAGGGCCTAAAAATGTCAATTAAAATGTGGCTTAACAACAAGTAAAATTGTAACAATAACAACTATCTGCTTCCCAGCTTCTGGCGGACAAACACAACTCAGACGCATGCGCCCAACCACCAAGGCTACGATCTCTAAATGCGATGATATGGCTGCAGTATTAGAACACAAATACAAGAACTTCCTATTGGAGAAGTAAGTAACGACGTCCCTTAATGTGGTTGCTTTGTGTTCCCGGCACGATACATGCTTCTGATTGCACATTACATGTTCACAGACCCGGATCTATGGGCCCGACCAGGAGACATATAAAAGATATTGTTCTTATTATTAAAGTCAGTAAGAGAGAACGGGCTCTGTTCCGCTAATCATGTGGACTACATGATTCGACCACCTGGATTTCTTAACATCCGTTCCCGTGACTAATACACCCCCGGATACACCCACTTCACTTTCTTCTCATCGATATGTGCAGTGCGCCCGAAATTCAAACACTTCCTTTTATGAAAAGTCAGAGTTGAGGCAAGAGGGAGAACGATTGGAGTAGGAAGTCCTCGTCTGTTGGAGCAGCGCGCTCTGAGCGATGGATCCAATAGTATCGTTGTGAAACCCTTCAGCTAGAACTGTCGGAGCACGCAGTCGTCGTCTGTCCAACTGTTCCGTTATTACTCAACATCTGCCCCCCTGGATCGTCTTAAAACTACAACACGTTGCTGTACAGAGACCGGTTGTCACGTTCATCCCAAAGCGAAAACCCGGGCTGGTATTCCGCTGGATTTAACTCACGAAGTGGACAGTGAGTAAAAAGCAACTAAACAACAGAAACTTAACAAAACAAAATATATTTTCTTTTGCCTGTAGGCTTTATTTGGATTCTGTGGAACAATATAAACTTAAATAACTAATTTCCTTTTGTTTTTGAAATCGAACATTATTATAAAAACAGGAGAACTGAGATGGATTGTCTCCCTTGGATTAATTTTTTTGCATGAACTGAGCAAAAATGAACTTTAAATGACTGTGGAATTTATTTTGAGGAGGACTTTTGATTTAAAGGAAGAAAACCCAAGGTAGAATTTTATGTTGGATTTCTTTTTGATGAACTTTGAGACGATGGGGATTTAGGGGGATCATTTTCTGTTTAAATATATATAATATATGGTTATTCTTTGATTTCCCTGCTGGCCAGAGGGAAAAGTTTTTTTGCACTAATAACTGACTAAGTCCTCTGTTTGTGTCGAGACAAGTAAGATGTTGCGTTTAAAAGTAAAAAAAAAAAAGACTGATTGATGGGCCCCCCCAAAAATTCCAAACGACCCCCCAGTCACTTTCCTCTGGATCCGTGTCTGCAGGTTTATCTGAGGTATGCGAATAAGCCCTTTCATAATCAATGCACAATTTAATGCCTGAAAGATGATTATAGTTGACATCAAAGTCATTACCTAATCATATTCTGCTCTGCGGTTGATTTATAAACGGAGAAAAACTACAGTGGGATAATATAAAAATTGCTGAAGCTTCGGAAAATTGACATCAAGAATCTGTTCCCATAAGCGTCAAAGTCAGAGCAACCACAGGCTATCTTTAAATATGTTCTTTTTCTCTCAAAGTAATTTTCTTGAGTCCTTTTGGATTGAGAGAAAATGCTTTAAAACACTACATCATCGGAGACATTCCCACAGGAGCTGTCGCTACAACGAAGGAGATCTGGAGACATCAACATGTTTCCAAAAGCCACATTTTAAACGCCTGATTGTGCAACAAATGCTCAGGGGTCCAAAGTGAGATTCAGAGTCGTATACATTTGAGGCACATTTCCGTAAAAACAATAGTACATGGGTAGCATAATAGAGTCGTTCCTGAGCCAAATCCCAAAGAGAACTTGGGTTTGCACGAATTGGATCATCGTTAGTGTTTTCTGCTTTTGTTTGCTCCACCTCTTCATCAGCTCGTCAACTTACCTGTTCTTGTCATGCAGCTTGTTTATCTCATTGGTCTGGACCATCAACTCCTTCTCCAACTTGTTTGTGGAAAGAGAATTTTCCAAGAGCTGGATCTCGATCCTGGATGTCTGATTCAGAACCTGTCGGGATACGAAACGGACAAATATACAGAATATGAAAGCAATAAAGGCGGTATGATTCCTTTTCTTACACCCTCTTAATATCATGCATATGTGCGCCACTCCCTGAGGAGGAAACGTAAACAAAGATCTGAATTTAGGTCATTTTGGATGAAAAACAGGCTTGACGTTTGAAGCACATACAACCCGTCAGCTTTGTTTTCATTCCATCAAGTCTTCACCCAACACATGGTAATATTTAAACTGGATTAATCTCTGCTCAGATCGTCCTTTTTTTAGATTGGAAACATTCATCTTTATCTGTGCTTTGGCAAAAAATACCTCCCGCCGACTTTGCTATAACCTTCCATCACCTCCTCCTCAAACCGCTCCAAGAGGAAGTCGAGTAAATAGCTCAAAGACGGGGACAGACATTTATACCGCATCAGTATTGTCTTTGGCACGTCCTCTGCGACCTTCGCGGAGCAGCTGACCATGGAATAGCGGGGTTAATGGACCATAGGCTGCAGCTTCTTGGTGCAAGTGAAGGTCCTTTGTATTAGAGCGACCCCTCGCAAACTGTGTCCTGGAGGATCTTTACATTTTATGCCCACATAGACCTTAGTATGAGGAAGAACTGGAGTGATTTTGGGAAAGGCTGGATGTATTTTTTCAACACTAAGGGGATCTTTATTGCCAAAGGTTTTCGGGCCATCATTTTTCAACCATTGGTCCGATTCAGTCCAAGTTTGTTGCCTATGAATTGACTCGAGGATATCTATCTCCTGTAGGTCGTGTTTTTTAAACAAAAAAAACGTTTGGACATAACTTTTTAGCCGTTGTCCCGATTTGGTCCATATTTGTTTCATGGAGGAGTTACTTACTACTATAATAGTTATAATAGTATTTAACTCACTTTTACAGAAAATACTGTGGAAAAACTTCACATTTACTTTGAGGAGTTCAATCAAACTCCTCAAAGTAAATGAGGAGTTGTACAACGCAGGGGACTGGGGGGCTTTTCAGGGATACACCTTTGCTGTCTTAAATGAGAGCGTAGGTCTAACTGTCTTTGAGGATATTAAGGTGGGTGTATATTCAGAAGTGTTACCTGTGTCTCCACATCATTCAGCTTCCGTGTCTGCTCCGCAGTCTGAGAAAGAAGGTTGGTGCCCATTTCCAACATGGCTGCTGTGTGGTTGTGGACGGCGCTCTGCTGTAGTTGGGCCATCTCTGTCTTCATGCTCTCCTTGATGTAGTTCTCAATCTGCACCAAATCAGAGTCAACATGAAGATGGATTAGACTTCTAAAGGAAAGGACATTTTCAACCACTTTTACTGTAAACACTCTTCCTGTTCGGGGTCGCGGGGTGGTCGGAGCCTGTCCCAGCTCACATTTTGGTGGGGAGAAAGGTTACATGCTGTACAGGACTATCACACAGAGACAAACAACATTTCACACCCACACAGAGAAAAAACCACACAAACAAGCGTAGAAATCCTCAGAGACAAGCCCCGTGGGACGAGGTGAATTTGACCCTTGAACCCTCTTCCTGTGAGGCAGCTTAGCTGCCGAGACGTTTACAAAGGTAGAGAATTTAAGAATGCAGCCGCCTAGTCATCAATCAGTCACAACTGAAGGATGACAAGATTTGTATTTTGACCAACACAACACATCTTCATGTTAGAAATGAACATTCTCTCAAAGAAAATACAGTTCGACCTTTAGATTATTGTCCAGACTGGAGACATTGTGTCTCAAGTGTCTTATTAACCTCCGCCAAGTGGAGAAGGTTATGTTTGTTTGTTTGTTTGTCTGTTAGCAAGATTACCCAAAAACGAATAGAAGGATGTGCGTGTACAGGTGATTACATTTTGGGAGACGTTATGAGTTTTGCAGCATTTCAAATAAAATACACTAAAATAATGAGCCGTTTGGATTAGTGATGTCACAATGTGGCGAGAGACTCTACTGTGCCACATATTTTGAAACTGTGTCCAATATTGATGCTTTTGGTCCTTTGATTTTTTTCGTGGTGGAGCTGTGGGCTCAGTGGGCTGAACAGAAGCACTGAAGAGGAAGGCTGATGAGACAACCGGCTACAGAGTATCTGAGATATTCTTAGAGAGTTTGTTCGAGTAGTCGGTAGATTTAGAGCCTTGCAATAAGTCAGACATCAACAGAGACATCTGCATTAATTTTTCCTAAACCTTCGGTACTTTCATGGGTTGGCGGAGCTTTGTGCTCCTGGAGGGCTTTTTTTTTTAGTTGTAGCTCTCATTATACTTTGCAATTAAAATTAAAGGCCGCTGCTTTCATTGCATTGTAGGTGTCTGTTGTTTTAAGTGTATAGATTCATTTCTGACTGGACAACAGGCCGACAACAGGTGCCGTAAGAAATGGTTAGAAAAATAAACGGTAAAAGGACTGGACTGTATTTATACGGTACCATTTTGGCCTGCATGAAAAAACTCAAGAGTGCTTTACAGCATGAGTCAGCATTCACCCATTCACACAAGCATCCATGCAGTGGTGGACGAGGCTCACTAAGCAAGGCACCAACTGCTCAAATGTATTATTATTATTATTATTAATAAACATTCACACCACCATTAATACATGAATGAAACAGCCATCAGGCAGTTGGACGTGAAAACCTCAATGGCCGAGGATAGAACCCCCATCTTTCAGATAAGTGGACAACCGCTCAACCTTCCGAGCTACGGCCGGCCCTAAAATGTAAATAATTTAATTCAATAATATAATATAGTGTAATATAGAATACTATGAAAGACTTTCCTGAGTAAACTTTTTCTAATTTTCTGTTTTGCGCTCTCAAACGAGAAGTAATTTCACATGGATCAATCAGGTCAATCGAGCATAAATACCAACACAGGAACGCAAACCTATGCAAATCAGTTGGAATGAAGTCGTCTATAAAGCTGTAACACAGACCTAAAAGATAAACTTCTACGGTTTGATTGATTGAAAAGAGATATTTAACACGATAAGAAAAGAAACGAGATATATTTGCCTCTACCATTTGGGGGCTTTCAACTCCAGGAAACATCTGAGCTTCGTGGCGGAGACACTGACGTCACTCCACCATGAAGGCACCTCTCTCCGTTCACGTACACAAATCAGGGTGGGAGATAACTTTCCGTTGGTGAAATGCCGGACAGGGTTAGTGACGCACATCTGAAGAAATCCACAAACAAACCTCTGTTTCCATCACTGGAGGGGAAATCTAGTGGAGAATTGGTTTAGCCAACGTATACGCAGCCAGATGCAGGTGGTTAGCGAGATGTAGAGATGATCAGATATTCACTCAAGCTCTTCTGGAAAGAACTCTGTCGTCTTTATCTCTTAATGCAAACGTGAGAAGTTGTCAATGTGTTTATGTACGTCTCATATTGATTACATAAATGCGTCTCTATTTAATTTCCCTCATAGAGACATGAGATGTTTGTGTCTTCTATTCTGGAAGCCCTGGTAGTCATGGCGATCTAATCCATCTCAGTCGGACTCCTTGTTTTTTCTTTTCTTGTGTCGTATTTGTAGAGTATTTATTTTCACATCATATTCTATTAGAGGTATTAGCAGAGGCCTGATCTTGTTTTAATTCTGACTTGATTGGATTTTAAGTGCCCTTATTTTCATCTGATTCCTCTCTGAGATTACAGACAAACAAAAGTGTTCTCTGCTTCTGGCACAGAACCGCTGGATGAAGGATGGAGAGAAAGGTCTTGATTAATCAGGACATGTTTACGTAACAGAATCACAAAAACGTCACCGTAGAAAGAGAATTGTTTGGTGAACTCAACTGGTAACACTCCATTACATTAAGTATATACAGCTTATATCACAACCTATATACAACTTTTAACAGCGTATGATTAGACCCCAAACGCACAGAATTTAAAACATAGTAAAATTCCACATTTAAAAAAAAGCATGTAAAACTTTTTCAACAGTTTTACCCTAAAAATAACCCACCAAAAACTAAAATACATAAATATTTTATGCACAAATGTGACATTATGTTATTCTTACAGCATTCTAATGAACAATATTACTCACTATAAAAAGAGAATAGTTGTTTTTTTAAGTCTTACTACTTAAAAAAGTCAGTTAGACTTAAAACATTATTTTAATTTAAGTTACTAGCTGAAGTAATAAAAAAAAGCATAAACAAATGGGAATTCTTTGGAAATTCTTCAAATCTCTGTCAAGAGTAAGTATTTCCAACTCAAATTTTAGACTCAACAATACTTGATAGAAATGTGTGTTACCAGTGAATCATTTTTAAAACGTTCTTACAGTGTAGTGCCAGTTTTTTGTTTAACTGATCCATCCTACAAGTACGCAGACTTGTGATGTTTCCTTAACAATATTCTCCATCCTGTGCTCTCACTGTGGGCCGAATAAAACTGCTCACACTCTGAAATTCATCATTGTTATCACAACTAATCGTATCAGGTTATCCTGATATCCTCTGGCTGATGGATCAAACGGACTTTCAGCACTTTTTTTTGGTGTTCTATATGTCTGGGTGCTGCGAACGACAAGGGTTTGGGACAAATACATTAATGAGAGAATATCAGAGATGCTCGGCTAGTGGGCAAAAAAGAAGTACGCCAAAAGCTGTCGTCCTCGATAGATCGGGTATCCACTTGCAAAGCCCCCAGTCCCCTGCGTTATACAAGCAATGCCCCTATTTGAACTCGCATAATTAAATGTGGAGTTTTGTCTCAGAAAATAGTTAAAAAAGAAAACGTCTGAAAAACAGTGTTTTTGGTAAAAAAAAAAAATTCCCTGTGGCAACTAAGATAAGAACTATTAGAGTAAAATCTGATATGTGCGAGATAGATGGTTGTGAGCCGATTCATATGCACCAGATTTGAATTAAATCGGACCAATGGTTAGGAAGCTACGTCTGAAAAACTGTGTTTTCTTTAAAAAAGCTCCCTTTAGTGAGTAAGATATGAGCTATTAGAGTAAAATATGACATATGTAAGATAAATCTCCTGGAGTCGATTCATCGGCACCAAATTTGGACGAAATAAGACCCGCGGTTGTGAAATTATGGCACGTAAATGCTCCCCCTAGTGTCAGAAAAAGTGTGTTCTCAAATTCCCTGACTTTTCTGATGTCTAATAAGTTTGTTCTGTTTCCATCCCCTCCAGGAGAATGTGAGTAAACTGACAGGAACATTGTCAAAAATGAATGTGAGCTAAGAATAATGCATGAAATTTCGTTGAATTCCGTCCAATGCCTTTAGGTGGGGCGCGGATCCCCCCTGAACGCGAAGCCCGAATGATCTAAGTATCACCTTGTTTCCAACGAAAACAAGCCTCCAAATGTTGGGGGAAAAAAAAGAGAATTTATGAAAAGCATAACTTTCGGCCCCCTGCAAAGAACTTGTGAAAATGTACTGACTTCTGTCCAGCAGGTTTGTGATAGTCTATTCCCTGGCTATGAAAATAATTCTAACTAAATCTTAGTTTACATATGTCAGTTCAGATTTAGTAAGATCTGCAGAGATTTCTTTTACTGCCCAATCCTGACTAGTGTGAGTCAGACAGTAACGTGTCCAATTTTACATTTGTTTCATTGAACATATACGTATGAAGAAATCTGAAATCAAGTCAGAAACTCGGCTCCTAAATTAAGGACTGCTCCGAATATACATTGTACGTATTCAACTCACGGAATCCAGTACCGCAGATATACAGCTTGTATTTTGTGTCTAAAGGTAAGATCCGATACGTTTAAAAGTTATGATGCTTCATACACTTAAAAAACAAAACAATTTCTGACAACATATTTGATATATATATATTGATGCTATTTGACTTATTTCAAAATAAATGATATAGAAACGAGTTAAGATCTGCAAAGTTATATTTTGGGGAAATATTTTGAAATTACAAAAAAGAAATAAAAATAATAATCTGTTCCTTTGCAAGAAAATTGTCAAATCTATTTATTTTCAAATCAGCAAATACATTTACCTGCCATATATATTTAACAAAAATATCTTACAAGAGAGAGAGAACTTCAAACATATTATCAGAAGTATGTCTGATGTGGTATATTTATATTTCCGTTAAGGAGAAATGGGTTCTTATGGGTTGATGTATTACTTGTCACGGGCAAAATGTCTCAAGTTTAGCATTTATTCAGAAAAAAAAATCTATTAATGTAATGGAATCTTGATTTATGAGAATTAATAAGGTTTTCAGGACAAAGTTTTACAGTGGCCTGCAGGCGAAGGGTAACTGAGGCAACAGAAAATGTTGCTTCTGGATCAGGACAGCGGCGCCGTGGGGGGTAAGAGCCACCTGGACACAGCCCTGGACTTAATCAAACCCGGCTGGGTCGTCTGGGCGACGGGCCCCGAATAACATCTCTGATGAAGAGTCCAGGTGTATCACCAGATGACATGTGTTACGAGATAGAAGAGATATCTCTATTTCCAGACAAACAGCCATTTTCTCCCTTCATAAAGAAAAAATATTACAGACATTCCAGCCGCTCCCAGATGGATAAATAATGTCCGCGAAGAGACGGATCCCTTTTCTCTTTAATAGAAACCGCCTACTCTCGATGGCGGCCGCGGATCTGCCAAGACAAATTCGATTTTTTTTTTTTTTTGACGGTAATATCCATTTCTTGGCAACAATATAAAAATGAAATGTAACATTTTGATTTTGATGGGCTGGATTTCCTGGTATAATACTGCGTCTCCTAACTGTGAACAACATTAGGCTGATATGAGATTCACTTTTCCCCTTCAGCCTCCGATAGTCTGGCGTAAAGGATTGAAAAGAAAACAGTGAGTCTGGAATCCACACAGCTCAAGTCAGGCTAGATTCCTCTGGCGGATAATAAACTGCAGACGATGCAAAGGGTTTCTCTCGTCGACTGAAATATTACTGATTTCTACATTAGATCATTACGTCCACTCAAAGTCAGGGATATTATGAAATTGTAATCTTACTTGTAAATGTCACATTTTACTACAGTAATTTATATTTTGCTCACTAGGGGGAGTTTTCTTTCTTTCTTTCTTTCTTTCTTTCTTTCTTTCTTTCCTCGAAAAATCGTTTTCTGGATTTAACTGAAAACCCTTATCTTGGATCAATTTGAATTGAATCGTGCAGACCTTTTTTCAACGAAAAAAGTGTTTTTCTGACATAACTTTACATTTAAATAAAGGAGTTTAATCAGGGGGGTTTGCATGTACAATGTAGGGGATCGGGGACTATTCGGGGGTTTATAACCTTGCTGTCGGGAAGACAGCGTAAGCCAAGTTGTATCTTCGTTTTGAGGCCAGAGAGAGCCAACAATGAGAGACCGGCTGACAGGAACTTGGTGATCACCTCATGGTTTGCCTCTTAAGGAATGAAGCTGGATCAAAGGGGGGTCGGGTTGTAAATGGAAAGTACCTAGTAGAAATGAAAGATTACACAAATACACCCAAACATGTAAAAATCATGCCGGGACACTGTAAACTGTAAAACCTCGTGGGCGTTTGGATGGTTTCTAACTGAGAAAGTGAAATGTTTTGTTTTTCCATTCCAATCAGCAACCGCTGATCGTACTCTGAGCAATGAAAGCAAATATTCTCCTTCACTGCCAGAACTGAAAGGCAACTGGGAAGGGGATTGGGATAGTGAAATAAATACGCACTACAATGCAAAGGTTGTGCTCCTTTATTGTTCTACTAAGACAGGAGGTATTATGGCCAATAAGCGAAGCTCTCGTACTATTTAACAATTATCAGTTGCACTGAAACCCGTTTTTTTCAAAGCATTTTGTTGTTTTTTGTCGGGGGCGATGGAGCGAAAAAAGATGACTAAATGAAGGAGCCAAGTGGTGACTCAGCCTTAAAAGTGTTAGTCTGAAACTTTTGCTGAACCAATCGTGGATTACGCAACGTTAAATACCAAATGCATCAAAAACACAACATGAGGAATCACAAAGTCAGCCTTGCCCGCGATGCAGCCATATTTATCGAGTGTTTTCTAAGATTAGTCACCCTAAGTCCCTTGTCATACCAGACCAAATAAGGCTGCCGCTGGAAAAACCACTGTATTTAGTAAGGAGGGGAATTATGGGCTTTACTGCTCCGAAATTGCATTTATTAAAGAATTTCCTCTTTGAAAAGTTTAAATCTTACTAGAACGTGCATGCATACATTTATGAATTAATTAACATTCACACTGTAAGAAGAGACGGAGGGCAAACTCTGGGGGTTGTAATAGTAGCCATTAAGCTTTTAAGCTGTTAATGCTCAATGGTTAAGCCACGCCTGAAAACAACCTTAAAATAGCTCCATAACTATCAGGTGTGTTCGCATAACCTTGATGTCTGTGGAAGGTTAAGCCCTAAAATAATTATTTCCCAAAAATAGTCATGGATGAAATGGAATCATCACCGCCTCTGTCGCAGATCCTTCTTGTTAGCGCGATAACTTAAAAACTATTTCATGGATCAGATTCATTTGATTGGAATTTTATACCCACGCAGAACTTGGTGTGAGGAAAAAAATAATTCATTACGGTTAAAGTTGGTTGTAGTTGAGATCTATCTAGTGTAAATCATATTTTACTCCAATGGTAATATTTTACTCACTAGGGGAAGCTATTTTTATATATAGATATCATATTTTACTCCAATAGTCCATATTACCCTTACTAGGGAGGATTAATAGTAAAAAAAAAGATAGTTTTCAGACATGATTTCACATTTAATTTGAGGAAGTTTTAGAGTATAATCAAGGTGATTACTTGGACAAGAGGAGACAGTATAGACCTAGTTTATTTCCAGTGTCAGTAGCATTGTACCTGTCACTATTTATGAGTATAAGTGATCAGACATTTCTATTTTTCCGCCTAACATCATTATATTACAGTAACACTATGAAACAAAACAATCAACGTATTTGCCCAGAATCTCTTTTGATATCTAGTGCATCATATTTGACAGAAATACGAAAAAAGTTCATAGGACCAGGAGGACTCTCAGTTTGGCACAGCTTGGATAGCCAGAGTGGGATTTGTTATCCCAAAGAGGAATTCTGGCTGATTGCATACTACAATCTTTGGTTGTGACATAAATCAGTGTTTTTATAAAAATCTAGCATTGAAAACACAGCAAAAAAAAAACTGCCAACAAAAGTAGGTAGAAGCCCAACTATGGACAAAGCGAGTAGAACAGGTGTTGTGCTTGGCACGGTCTGGTTCTATAGAACGTTTGTGACTTAACAAATGATACTACACCATCACAATGCAGCCCGCTGCAGGTGCAAACTGGTCCCCTTCGAACTTTCTGGGGTCCAGATGGCTGTTCATTACTACAGAAGCTGTCTGGAGCAAAAGGCAAGCTGCACAACATAAAGCAGTATGCAGCCTTTAAGTAAGGAGGGAGTGTTCATCACACAGCGGGAAGTGTTTAGGTTACCGAATTAACTGCTGCGTGTGCACATTTTCATTGCCGGCAAAGACGCCATCCATCAAATGGGATCCCGACGATACAAATCCTGTACATTATCATGTTGGAGCTGTTAAATTGCCGTAGCTTGAGAGCCAAGAACAAGATAATCCCCTTTAGATGATACTCCCTGCTATCGTTGTAACAGATTACTGGAAATGTTTACCACTTTTCTGACATTCCCCATTTAGCCATTCCAAAAGGGGGGTCTTGATCTTCTTCTTAAAGAGCAGTGGCAGCGCTGAGCGAGAGGCTGAGAGCTAAAAACGGCGGGCCTGGACTGTATAAAACACTTAGTGCTCAAGCTCTGTCACATCTGTGCTTATCTTTGTTTTGGGAGGTGATGGTGATGGTGTTACTGGTCTGGGTTCTGGGATGCATCCCTTACGCTCAAGCTTTTATCCGTCTCAGAGCATGAGGGCTGTGACCCACCTCCTTGGTTTATAATAAGCCACTTTAGCCGCAAATATGCTTAATCCTTCTTATCACCCACTATTTAACACCGGAGTCTATATTTCACTCTGGTGGGGCTTTCAGACGCGTTACCTTGACTCACTGCCGTGTCACTCTCCGGGGCATGGGGAACCTCTGTGCATTTTTATTTTATTTAGAAAGCAGTCTCACTCAGACACTGGCTTGTTTGTTTTTTAAATCCACCTTGAAACAGTTTTAAGGCTCTCTGCCTTAAAGTCTGTCAAGATTAGGTGACTAACAACTCTCCTCTTTGACCTCTTTGACCCGCGCCCCACTGACCAGGCGTTTACTCAATTGCTGCCACATTTTTCCCTCTTATAGAATGTCAACAGAGAGGGAGAGGAGAGAGCGAGAGCAAAGGAGAGAGAGGGAGAGAGAGAGAGAGACAGACAGATGAAACCATGAAAAACCTTTGTGGACAAATTGCAGCTTTCAGTTGACACTGAAATGTGTGTTTGATCAATTGATCATTGCCTAAACGCAACAGCAGTAAATTGTGACGAGGAGCTACAGGAATGACACTCTGAGAAAAGTACCCAACTTGTTGAAGTGGCACAGTGTTCCTGCATTAAAGGGGCAGTGTGCAGAATTTTGGGGTATCTCTTTGAAGAAGCAGAATTAAAGTTGTTTTGTTTTTTCAGCTGAAAATGATTATTTTTTCGGCGTTCTCTTCCATTGAGGCGGCAATTTTGTACTTCAACGTTTGTACGGTAGCCTGAATAAAAAATCAAACACCGGCTCTAGAGAGTAGTTTGCGCGTTAAGTGAAGCAGGAAGACGAAGTCGAAACATTTGGATTCTAAAAACAAACATCTAAGACCGACAACAACATCACCAATCGTACTGTTTCTGACTGAATTTAAAGAATTATAGTATTTGACTCGACATAATTGCAGTATACACTTCATTAAACTTATTCTCCTAAGTTTAAAAGACAATACTATTCACAGATATGTCAGTATATCACAGTTTGTTCACCGCCTATATTTGAATCTACGTTATATATCCTGTATTAAATGAAAATCTATAATGGTAAACTGTCTGCATTAAGTCAGACCAACCACTAACATCAACTTAAAACACAATCCAGCATTCACACAGGGAGTTTAGTATCAATCATTCACACCACCCCTCTAATAATAATGACTGAATTTGTGGAGTATTTACGTAAATAAAGTTACAAAGTGCTTCACAAGATACACAAGAATAAAGCAATCAAAATGAAAACAGAAAGTTACACTAAAACAATTAAACAACACAAATAATTACAAATGGAACCATGCAGCAGAAAAGGTTATCCAGTAAGAAAAGAAATGTTTAAGCAGTGATTTAAAATCAGGTGGTGTGTCGGGAAGCCTAGTCTCCCTGGGAAGGGAGTTGAACAGCCTTGGGACCCTAATGAGAAAACGTGATGACCAGTTTTGACCTAAGAACAACCAGTGGGGGTACAGGCTACGTGGTGGAGCAAAAAGGTTAAAAACTCTACGATATTCACGGGTGACAGACCAGGTGGGGCCTTGAAAGTAATTAAGATAATCTTAAAATCAATCTTGAATTCGACAGGTAACCAATGAGGGGATGAGAGGGACAATTATTCTTAGTTAAAATTCCATGAGGCCACATTCCGCACCAGCCGAAGCCGAGCCAATGAGGACTAATGGAGGCTTGTGAACCAATTATTTTAGTTGTCTAGGAATTAAACATGATAAACCTTCCTGAATCAGGAAAAAACAAAGCATTTCTAATTTATTTAGGGAACATGAATTAGGACATATTAAGTCTTTTTGTTTGTTTTTTGTCTGTTTGTTTGTGAGCAGGATTACGTTAAAACTACAGGACGGATATGCGTGAAATTCTACCCAGAGATAGGTTATGCCATATCCTAAAATAAAATAAAATGATGATGTTATAAATTGGTTATTGCAGCCGTTTTTCCTTTGGCTTTGGAGCTGGGGGCTCAGTGGGCTGAACGGAGACGTTGAAGTGGAAGGTGCAGGAGACGACCGGCTACAGAATCTTTTAGATATACTCAAAGATTTTGTTGGAGTTGTTGGTAGATTTAGAGGCTGGCAATAACTCCGACATTAATGGAGAAATCTGCATGAATTTTTCCTAAACCTAGGCTACCGTTGTGCCTTGTCGAAGGTTTGCGTTCTCTGAGTGCTTTTTATATTTCATAATGTGTTGTTTTGTGGTGTTTTCCAAGTGCTGCGTACTAGTTCTCAGATTGATGACCAATTTTTCTGATTTTGCTTGTGTTTTGTCTATTTGCATGTGTTTTCTTAAGTTGCAACCAGTTTGCCACCATAAGAAATCCAACAAACGTAGCAACAGAAAGTAAAGTGGGTGCGCTTAATCAAATTATAAATGCCAACATATGGTGTAAAATAGAGGTCTGTAGTAAGGTGGGTGGTCCTCATCTCTGTTGCTCTGTCCAAATCCTGTTTTATTATATCTTGGGGCCCCTCAGCGAAAAAGACTGACTGCCATCTGAAAAACAAACTGACGGCAAGCAAACATCACTTTAAGAGTCTTTCCCTCACTTTCGGATCTTCTCTTTTCCCCTTTGTATTTCAGTGAAAGCGCTTTTATGTAAACGTCAGCTGAATTTGGATTGCATTTCCAAAAAGCTAATGAGGCCTGTGTATACGTCCTGAAAACAAACCAGCCGTCCCTCCGTATAAACGACTCACTGCATTGTGCTCACGCCGGGCGCCCAAAATACTCTGGCACTGTCCCCTTTGACAGTGTTTTCCATCCGTCAAACGGGATCTGCCACCCTGATTTGTCTACAGGGAAAGACAAACTAGTGCTTCTAACACGATGGCAACATAGAAAATGGATTTTCCGTGCTCATTTTGGTGATTTCAGGATTTTGATAATCCACAAGTTGTACACAGAGAGTGAAAAACGCGAGGACAAATGTGGATGAGTTCATTTATTTAAACGGCACATTAACTCAACTCACAACAAAAGAAACCACAATAAATTGTCGTTATCTGGAAAGTCTGCGTGAAGAATATCGATTCTGAAAAAACGAACTGGCAGAAATATGAGTCCGCTTTAGCCAACTGTAAAAAGTCAACGTTTTTTGGATGAGGCATAAAAGCCCTCAGATGAGAATGATCGTAGCTGCCTTTGGGAAATAAGATACTATTTGAGGCCACGCATAAGCCATTATGCTTTCTTAGTGTCATCACTTTTCTCTCTCAGACAGATTTCACATTTGTGATCTAAATTTGGCTTTCTCCTCTCTGTGGACTAATGTACCATCAAAAGCAAAAGTCAGGCTCTGTGGATGGAGCTTGAAGCTTCAGAGGTTGGACAGTGTTGTGTCTACAGACATACCGTCGGTGATTTACGACGAGCTTCAGATCCAGTTCTTCTGTAATTTGAGAGATAAAAGCCGACTCTTTCACAATTCGAATGGGGAACTCAACCTTTTGGCGCTGTGTTCTGAAAAGGATGAACTTTCTCTTGGACGAACCTTCCTTATCTTGACATGGGTTTAGTGGTGCAGACACCAGGTTCTTTTTATGCTCAAATTTCTATCTTGATTCCTGATCCCATGCAAGTTTAAGCACAGCAGTGTGTAAAATGTTGTGGCAACTAGTGATGAGGTTCCAGATTGCAACTCATCATATGTCCGAAAAAAGCCGGGGATATTATGGAATCGTCATCGACATCCTTCATGTTAATGCGATAACTCAAAAAAATATTTTATTGCCACATAGATCGTAGTGTGTGGAAGAACTGGATTGATTTTGAGAAAGGTCGGTTGTATATTTCTAACATTAGGAGGAGCTTTTTGGCCATAGTTTCTCAACCGTTGGTCGGATTTAGTCCAAATTTGGTGCTTCAATAAGAGGATTTCTGGTACAATGCAGCGGATGGCAGACGGGGCTTCTTTTGTTCTGTAAAACCATTGTTCAAAAGTTTAAATGTAAGAACGGTGAATGGGAATTCAACCCCGTGGATGATGGATAAATAGCCCTACATTTTAAGTAATAGTTTGTATGCGAAGGGTTCTTTTAATTCTCTGTGAAGATAGTCAGAGCAACAAATCAGTCAGTAATCCATAAATAATGCTGACAATAGCACCATATTTTTCAGCTCAGTACTGACCAACAGATGAAGGACAAACATAACGTCTGATGATACCTCATGCTTTAATTATGTCACGTAACATGGATCTCCAGAGACTCAAGGCAGAGCTGCAGATTGATTTACTGTTGGTTAATATACCCTTAAATCAGCAGCCCTCGGACTGGAGAATTTCCATCATCATTTAAGAGATGCTTTTCTCAAGCTTTTCTTGGTGTTTACACGCCATCCTTTTGTAATTATAAGTTGGAAACCTTCAGCAATCATCATTAAATACGGAGTTTTCCAAACATTTTCAGGAGAAAGGCGCCTAAACTGACACTATTTAAATCACAGACGTAAAAAGATTTATCCAAGGATTGACAATCTGATATGAGATATTCGGTGCGTTATTTACCCAAGGAATTATATCCAATATTATTTATCCTCCTTTTTGCCGGAGACCTCCTTTAATCTCTTTAGGTGATCTTTGAAGACTGCTGATTAAACTAGGCCAACACTGTTGTTCCCGACCAGAAAGGTATATCCACGAAAAGTCCCCAATCCCCTGTGTTGTACAAGGACTCACTCAGATTGTACTACACAAATAAAGTAAAATAAAGTAAATATAGTAAAACATGAACTATCAGAGTCAAACATGATTTTTTTTACAGGCTAAATCTCCTTGAGTCGATTCACATTGACGGAATTTGGACGAAATCAAGTTGACAAATGATAGCTAGAACAGTTAGATATAAAGCTCCCTCTAGTGTCAGAAATAAGCTGCTGACCTGCTGACCTTCCCAAATTGATCCACTTCTTCCGATTATTATAGTCTTTGTGTGTAAAAAATTAGAAAAATTATCCATGGAATAGTTTTTTAGTTATTGTGTAAACACGGTAAAAAAAAACTAAAAAATTGTTCACTGGTAGCACTCAATCAAATTAAATATTATTGAGTAGTATTTTAAATTGAAAATTATTTATTTATTTGTGTCGCCAATGGAAATCATTTTCTTAAAATAACCAACAACTCTGTCTTTACAGTGCGTGATATTTGTCTTAAAAACAGCAGGAATAAAATAATGTCAGATTCTTGCACCAATAATAAACAAATATTTGTTTACTGTTTAGGTTTGGTTTTTCATTTAAAGACAAAACCATTTTGAAAGACATTTGTAGACTTTCCAATGCTTGAATTTCCTTTTTATTTATGTTACTGTAAAAAGAAAATAGTTGACGAACTGAAAGAAATGACTTCAACTCATAACCTAAATCTAAGAATTTTTGAGTCTAAGTTGTAAATACTTACTTTAATTGAGTGTTACCAATCTAAGTGATATTTTGATTTCATCAAACAATTTTTTTTTATAGTGTACCTCTTCTTGACAGAGAGCATCATTTTTCCATCTGCTTTAATTGGTTGTTTTTCGTTGAGTAAATTCATACAAAATGATAATTCTAATAGAGAATAATGTGTCTAATAACAGTTTGTTTGGATCTATAATTTCCCTACATTGCTTACAGTTCCCTTTGAATAAAGCAGTAGTAAGATCGTACTTGTGTATTTATTTTATGTTTGACTCATTCCTCAAAAACATTCCTCCACATTTCCAGTTTCTTTCCAAATGAAAATAATTACAGCGGAGAACAAATGAAAGCATGGATGTATATTTTCCAAAATCCTCCGCTTACAATCCTGCTCTCTAATGTCAGAATGGGCCCAAAAATTACTCAAATTAATTATGCGTATCCGGGCGTAGAGGGAGGAAGAGGAAGTGCTGCATTCACCCAAGACATGGGAATGTGTAACGAAAACCAAACAAACAAACAAACTCAGATCTGCTGGTTCATCGAGACGTCCTCAGCTGTGAGTGCCTGCTGAGGGACAGGCTTTCCGCTACTTGCCATGCAAAGCCTCCAAAGTGGGCATCGTTCCTCTGGGAACGCATCCAGGCAATAATGTTTAGTGTCAGAACTGTAGGCCATTGCGGCCTGGGATCCTTCAAACCCACCATCCCAACCAAGAAGAATTTACATCCAAATATCTAAGATGGTATCCTAGTGCGCTCTCTAAACACCGCTGCAGGATATCCCCTGCCAAAAAGGTGAAATAAATGCAAAGAGACGCATTTCCTTTCAACCGTAGCCAGACAGAAACGTAAGTACACAAACTGTTGCGTTCTAAAACTCCTAGCTGGGCAAAACTCTGGGTTACAAATGGCTCCAGTGTTCCAGTTTTGTGTGCCAGCACTCCTATCTATCGGCGCGAGTGTCTCATCTAATCAAAACGAATGGCCATTTAATGTCAGGTTTGTGTTTATCTTACAGCCTAACGTCCCATTAAGCGTAGCTGCAGAGTGTATAAGCCATCGCTGCCGTCATCCAAGGTTTCCACCTGACAGCCTCACGTTTTTTTCCACTTTTCCCCCCCGCCTGTCTTCATATCGCGCTGTCTCCTTGTGTTTTGCTGCCCGTCTTCTCGCTCCGCTTTTTCTTTGCTTCTATCACCAAAGACGGGCCGACGCTATCTCGCCGGGTCCAGATAATGTTACTTAGGAGTCGTTGTCTTTCCTCCCACTGTTGCTTTTTGCTAGTGGGAGACATTTATAACATCAGCGGCGGGATGAGGTACTTTAAAGCGTGGTGATACATTATGGCCGTATGGCGTTTGTGTGCGTGTGTTTCGCCTCTGGACCTAAATTTCCCCCTGAGTGATGCTGGACTGACGCTCAATCTAAACAAAGGAGATGAGCAGGAGGACGGGCCGCGGTAGCCCGGCTAACGTCTCCACATGGAGCTGCTCCAGTCTGACCTAGAGTTCACCAGAGCTGAAGGGGCAGAGAAAAGATGTTGGTGTTGATGATAATGTGTAATTCATAGACGGCATAGTCTCCCTGCTGCCTGACCTTCGGCTAGAGATGGATGAAAAGGTGGATAAAGTGCATGTTTATGCACCAGTAGTGTCTGCTCTTTCTATAAACCACCCGCAACATACAGCCCTGTGAAAAATAGTTTGACCCCATGCCTTTAGAGTACATTAATATGGATTTATAACTGGTTGCAGCTGGACTGGACAAACCTAAACCTGATTATTACCAGCCCTCTGCCGTCAAATATCACTTGAAGAGTCAATTTTGAAAAGCAGGAAGTTGGCTTTCCGTCTCACCACTAGTGCACTATGCCAAAACTAGGCCTGTGCTGTCGTCTCTGAAAGCAAGGGGATATCCCAAAAATGTTCCTAATCCCCTTAGTTGTACAAGCAATCCCCCAGGTTGAAATGAGAAGTGAAGTTCTGTTCACAGCATTTGTCGTAAAAAAGCTTCTCGAAAGAGTAAAATTTAAACTTTTTGAGATAAAACTCCACCTTTTGTCGGAAATACACAACCGACCTTTCCCAAAATCAAGCCAGTTCTTCCTCACACTAAGATCTATGTGGTAATAAAAAGTATGAAAATAATCCATGACAGTTTTTTGAATTATGTCTTAAAAACGGTGGTTTTCATGAAAAAAAAAAAGAAGCTCCTTCTAGCGAATGAAATCTGACATACAAGAGATAAATCTCCTCGAGTTAACTCATATGGACTAAATTTGTACAAAATCGGACCAATTCTTTAGATTTTATGGCCCCAAAACTAAGAGGGATAAAGTTCCCCGTAGTGTCAAAAATATACAACCGACCTTTCACAAAATCAATCCAGTTCTTCCTCTCACTAAGGTCTAAGATGATGTAGAATTAGAAAAGGGTGCATGAAATGATTTGAGTTGTCGCGTAAGCACGAAGAAGCCGCGGGGGACACTGCGATGATGATCGCGTAATAATCCAGACTTTTCAGGGATCTACTTATAGGACACAATATATAACAGATTCTGACACAGTAAAGATTTTGCTTCACATCAAAAAAGGCTCGAGGATTCGTGGATGTAAAGTTCGAACGTGCTTGGACATCAAAAATGACATTGTGGGAAATAAAGCAAGGAGAAAGCCACTGCTCACCAAGAAGGAAATTAAATCTTGTCTTAACCTTCCCGGAGGACACCTTGATGACCCTCAGAGTATTTCATAGAGAACTATATGGACTGATGAGTCGGATGTAAAACTGTTTGGTATTTCTGACTAATGGAAATGTGAGTTCTGGTGTCTGTCTGAGGAAGAATGTCACATCATCAGTATTTGAGTCGAATCACAAGTTCAGCTGGGTCAAGCGGTCCCTGGCTGCACTGACGAAGTTGTGCAAATAACTGTCCTGCTTTCTCTTTCCGCTGTTCCTTTCCAACGGATCATCCCTAGTTTCGGCCAGTACCCTGCCGGCTAACAGAACCAGTGATGGTATATGTGATGTGATACGATTCGATTCAGAAATCAGTTTTGTGTTCTGCATAGTTAATCTGGCAAAGATTTTCTGCGGGATACCCTTCCTGAAGCAACCCTCCCCCTTCACCAAGGCTTGGGAAACTAGAAGTACACTACTTGTGACCCCGTCATGGCTGGGAAGTAGAAAAGTGGGCCAAATTTCCACTGCAGCCATGTCAGAGAGTGATCTCCAGTTATCTGAAGTATTTGCAGTTCTCGTCGCTAAAAGTGGCACAACTACCTCTAACACTCATGAAGGCACGTACTATTTTACTCAGGTTGCTGTTTATTTGTCTTCATTTGAAGATCCAGTGCCGTTTCACTTGAGAAACACACAAAAATAGAAGAACTTTGGAGAAGGTCCAATACTTTCTCACAGTGCTGTATACTCAAAGATCAGCTTAAACAAATACTCAAAATACACAAACAAATTCAGATATCCTTTTCTTTATAATATACTGCATTTCCGTGCAGGCTAAGATGCTATATAAGACAGCTTGGTAGAAAAACAAAGTTCTGGGACGATTGGATGGAACACAGTGCTCTGCATGTATAATCCCAGGCTTTTCATGTGCCCAGGTCTCTGTTTATTTTTGCTATTCTTAAAATGAAGTGCCCAAGATGTTTGTATAAACACAATCAAAGGCAGAGGACGTATCAAATGAACAAAACCGACTCAGCTAAAGCAGGATCATTACATTCAAACAACAAAGAAAGACATCTAGGATTTCTCACAGACTTCTCCAACATCAAGTCTTTCAATCTCATCCTGGGGCCACACTCTCCTCGGGAAGTGAAGCATGGTGGAAATGCTGCAAGTGGGAATCATTAAGAATATGCATCTTTGTCTCATGCTACGGTGCTCTTCAGTCTCGGTTGAATAAAGTCATTTTCTTTATGAGTTGGATCTCTTCTCAGGGACAGTTAAGTGGAGTTCCTCTTAGTCATGTAACATGCTTGGAAGAGTTTGATTGAAAGTGCAGTGAGGAAAGTTTAGTGCGGCATCTCATGGTGAAATTCCATATTGCAACTTATGATACCCATCAGCTCACCTCTCCCGTACCGAAAAAAATCTACGTTGGCCCTCAAGTGTCAAAATGATGTCATTCAGTACCCTATCGAGTGATTGGGCTCCTTTATATAGATATATTAGAAAATTCTAATCAGCTATTTGTTCAGTGAAAGTAGGTTAAACATTACTAATATTATTATTTGCTCTGTGTTGTGGTAACAATGCTGTAATGGCCCTGTCCCGTGGGTGGGCGCATCACAACATGAAACGTCACTTTCAAGTTAAGCATGAAGACCTGACTCGTGAAATCCTTGAGACGTAAACTGGTCTAGTCCATCTGAGAAATTCATAGGGGCAGGCGAAGGATGGATGCAAAGTGCTGGAGTGACGTCTTCCCTGAGGAGGAGAGACGACGCAGCGAGCACTCGGCCCATGGCCCCTGGAACCGGTAAAGGGGCGGCGAGGCTGTGAGCTTGAGGCTGGAACGGCGAGCTGCCTTAACCCGACATTTAAGAAGCCGACCCAGAGCCTTTCACGTTGAGGACTTACGGGGAAGTCTGCGTCATGCATCCGTCCATTGTTTGCCAAACTGACTGCATGGCATCAACCAATTACCTGTCTATGGTTTCACGAGTTAGGTCTTCGTGTTTTCTTTGATGGTGAGGTTTAATTTCTTTCATCATTATCTTCCGCGTTGGTTTTAGAGCCGAAACATTTCTCCCCCTTAACTTTAAACACTAAAATAAACATAGTCATGAATATGATATTATATTTATTCAAAGAGATACCCCTACATTTTACACACTGCATCTTCAAACTTACACATCTGAACGATATTCAGATTTTTATGGGACCCATCATCCATGTTGGCTAAAAAGCTTCTGATACAATTTGGACCCTGGGAAGAGATTTTTTGCTGCTCATCTAAAACTGAACCTCAAATTAGACATGAATGAGAAGTCACCATCGTACTCTGAGTCTGTGGGAAGCATGTAGAAAACTAACTGCTTGTCTGGATTATGGGATATGATCAAAAGCTCCCGGACATCGACTAAATGGACCTTGTGGTCAACCATAAAAAAGTTCTCCAGAATCCAAAGCCTCAGCTGCAGGAATACTATTGACTCTCGCAGACATGGTTGAGAAAGGGTTCTTATGGTTTGACATAAGTGCTAATGTGCTGACCTTCGCTATTCTAGACGTAATACATCACTGAGACGTACACATCCACAACCAGAACATGAGTGCGGTTTGACAGCCTCTTCTTCTGACTGCATCCGGTCCAGGGATGTAACATCTCATTTGATCCTTTACAGCCCATCAGTAAAGCTGAGGGCCTTTTTCATGCAAACAGTGACTCATATGTGCATCAAACAATGTCACGCACACAGAACACAGAACCGGACATGAGTGCGACAAGAGACGTCTGTTCTCACACACAGAGACGGAGAGCTGGAGGTTTGAACTCTCTTTCTCTGAACTGCTGCAAACATGTGGATTTAAATAAACATTAAAAACCATTTGTAAGCATTTTTATTTTGGTTGTAAGCTCAGACTGAAAAGTCCATCCATTGTAGGATCAATGACAGATTTACGTGCGAGTTCCTGCTAGGTCACCGTACGGCTGTACAATTTATGACTCGCCTGTTGGCTACTGTGATACTTTGGTACTTTGTGGAAGAGACAGACTGAAATACTTTAAGGAAAGTATGAACATGTGGAGATGATTTTCCCAAATTACCCAATTTAACAACTTTCAAACCCACTTTTAAGAAATAAGTAGAAGGTGCAGACTCAACTTAATCCATTCAGAGGATATGACAGCTTTCCCAAGTGTATTTCAATAAATAGGTTTCTGAATTTGGGAAAATCCGGAGCAGAATTACTCACCATGCTACTGCCAAAAGATGTAATTCTTTCAGAAATGTCAAAAATGTTCAAAACTAAATTATAGCAGGGGTTTTTCGTTGGTGTTTTTTTTATTTATGTCTTCATGTTTTAATGTGGTATTTTGGTTTTATTCAGACCTCAGGTCGGACAAGTTCTCAAGTCATCATGGGTCATCAGTGGCTACATTATGTACCCAAACTGGAGTCCCAGGCCTTTATAAACCACATTTAATGAACTTCAACATTCCAATGCTTTTTTTTTAAAGTCTTTTTTGGCCAGACAGGCATCACTTCGACCCTGTTCAGACTTGGTTTTAATGGGGTTTTTTTGGCGATCGTATCACAAGTGTGATCAGATCACACCTCTTGCCGAGGTGGACTGGGACGCATTTGACCACGTGTCTTTTGTAGTGTAGACATTAATGTGTCCTGATACGTCTGCGACAAGGACGTTACAAGAAAATGCGTTATCATCGCTGGACATAGTTGTTTTGGTGGAAGTGCGATACTGGTTGAAAAATGTTTTGTCCTGCACTCTTCAGCTTACCGGTCGCTCAAAACACATTTTAAAACCAAGTCTGAGCAGGGTTTTCTATGAGCTGTAGGTATGACATCACTTCAAGTGAGCTAAACCCAAAAACATGTAGAATTAGGATTATGATAAGGGGAGTGTGATTTTAGGATCCAGAAGGCTAAACTGTACATGAAATGGTATCAACCTAAAAATTAGGCAAGGCTCAATGGAGCACTTGGCACCATTCTTTCACCATGGTGTTCTGCTGAACCCTTAACTAAACTGAGGTCTCGCAGTCCCCTTCTACTCTGTGGGGCATTTAAACTTCTGTCCATCCATCCATTTTCTGTTATCAAGTATCCTGTTCAGGATCTCGAATGGCTGGACTCCCTGCTGACACTGGGCGGAAGATGGACACCCTGACACCCTGGACATGCCGCTAGATCATCAGAAAGCCAACAGAGAGAGAGAGAGAGAGAGAGAGAGAGAGAGAGAGAGACAAACACTCACACTCAAAATCAAATCAAAGTCTCCAATTCACTTATTTACATTTCTTTAGGGAGGTGGAAGAATATGGGTTCCCGAACACCCACACAAGCAAGGGGATAAAATAACAAACTCCACACAGACCGGCCTGGTGGATTCAAACCCAGAGCCTTCTTGCTGTGAGGCAAAACCCACACAAACACAAGCTCTATTTTTATGTGAAAGAGTCTGATAGACGACTACAGGCTCCAGTGTGATGATACTGTAGTCATGTGATGTCTATCATGTGGGTTCCTCTCATTACCATCCTTAGCAAATATGACCTTTTTTGGCTCATTTCCAATAGACAGTATTTGTGCTGGAAAGGCTATGTATATTTAGACATTCCATGAATTTGAGATAAAAACCAATTAAACCAACATGGGTAGGTTAAAAACCTTCAGAAACAAGCATGCACATCCAGCAAGCTGTAGTAAAGTACACTCGCTTGCAGCTGACAAATTCAAAAACTGACTAATCCTGCAAACAGGAGCTGACTAAAATCTCCCTGATAAAACGTCTGGAGTATGGAGTTTGTCTTCATTCCTGAATATGAAGGGTTGTGTCACGGCCTCATGCTAAATGCATTTATGCAACTATGTCTGACTTCCTGTGGGAAGGCAGGGTTGGATGTCCAAGGTCCAAGACAGACAGAAAAGAAGTTTGTCAAGATATAATTTGCTTCTCTCTTTTTTTTAGACTGACATTATCATTTGTAGAATAAATATGGAAAACTGAAAAGAATAATAATAAATGGCTAATTTATGTTTTACATTTTTTACATTTATACTTCGAATGTATTTCAGACTCTGCCCAGACATTGAATCGATACCTCTACCACTCTTTTTGGAACAAATATCTATACCTCTTGAATACAAAATGTTTGTACTTCTGGAGGAATCAAAAAAGTAAATTTTTTCTGTGATCGTTTGACTTGTACTGCTCTTTGTTTAGTGGGTGATATTTTCAAACAGCGGGCCATGTGGCCCGAGTCTCTGGGACAATTCGAGCCCTGGTAGTGCGTGGAATTTGAGAAGACTCTGGCTCTGGGCCCAGAAAAGGCAAACATGGTTCTGGATAAGGTTAGGAGTGTTTTCAAAGCAGATTTAGGAGGACAATTTGTGCTCAGAGATTTCTACATCTTTTCTTGTGTTTGTGAATTTGTTCATAGGTGAGCATAATGAATGATGTGAGTCAAGTCGATGAGACACGTGTGATGTCACTCCCAGTTGTGCAAACCACCCACAGAAAAACAGAGAAGGGTTACAATCAGCCTGCAATCATGCTTAGCTCCAAACTGTCTACCAGGGTTGGAAAGGCTTTTGGTGTATAAGCCGTGCAATTTCATTGTAACTGAACTAGTATTTGCCAGGAGTAGGTGGAGCTAAGAGCAAGTGGCTAGTTACAAGGGGAGACAGTTAGCTTTGTGACAAAGAGGTGGAGCTTGCTTGATCTTTATGTTTTTTTTAAAATAATTTTATTTTCAACTGGTGAACAGTGTCAAAACACAATATTGCCCTTTAGCAAAAGGGTTTTAAGAAAAAATTATTATAAAAAAGAGACATTTTCTATGCATGTATACACATAAACATATTTACATGTATACATTTGTCTGCATGATTTCCAATTTTGAGAAAAACTGCAATAATTACAGTCCATGACCCATGTTGAGTAGCTCTCCCACTTTTTCCTTCAAATATTTTAAAAATCATATTGCAACTCCCACATAAACTTTTTTCAAACTCTATTTGTCCCCCCAGTCATACAGAAATAAAACTATTCTTAAACCTGCGGTTGACCTTCCCCCAACAGAATTCATACCCTCTGTCTTAGACACACTGACCATTCTAGACACGCCACACAAACACGAAACCATTCTCATGTACGCACTAAACATGCACAGCCACAAACAACAACAAAGAGAAAAGGATTCCTTTGGGCGTGAAGTCTGACTGGCATTTTTTGGATCTCATAAATTGAGTTCCATAACTTCCGAAAATGTTTTCTTTTCTTACTGTCGTCGACTGACATTGTCTTTTCAAAAATCAGGTAATATTTCATAAATTTTTTCCATTTTTGAAGTGTTGGAGCTTCTTTTTCCCAGTTTTGCAGTATTCAGTTCTTCTAAACCGGTGACGACAAAAGAAAGAAAAGACTTGCATGTTTGCCCACTAGAAAAGCCCTGACCAACCAATGTTTGTTGGTGCGTGCAGAGCAGAACGGATGACGCAAGCACTGATGAAAAGATATCAAAACCAGGGGAGCTTGTTCCTAAAAGAATGCTGTGTCCACTGTTTGGAGACATTTTGGCTTCGTTGATAATGCTACATAACAAAAACAAAAGTTAAAGCGAACACAAAAAAAACGACCACAGCGCTCGACAGTCACACGATCCATTTGTTCAATCACTTCCAAAATAATCACATGCTGAGTATGACAAGTGCGTCAAGCTCCTAAGTGCATCTCAAGTGCGACTGTCGATAACAGGATCATTTACAAGCTGGATCAAAATAACAGATTCCATAGAATATTACATGGGAGATATGGCTAGCATAGATACTGAAGATCATAGTGGGCTTAAACATCTCATTGACAAAAAATGTCCACTCCCTTCAATGAGAATGTATCTGTTTTCTGTAACTGATTATCCTGTTCAAGGATGCAATGGGGTTGGAGCTAATCCAAGGTGTCGAATGCGGGGTAAAATATGGCAAGTTCACCAAAGGGCCAACTCATCAACACAATCAGTCATGCTCTCAATTTAGAGTCACCAATTCAGTTATATTGCATGACTGTTGGAGGAAGCTGGGGTGGGGGGCACACAGATACAAGAAGAACATACAAACTCCACACAGAAAGGCTGGGGCTTTTTATTTGAGGTTGATTTTATACCCAAACCCCACTACCCCGATTGTAGTGTCCAAAATATAGAAGACAAGTCTGGAGAAAGTAGCTACTGAACTAAAATCTGCTAATTTGCAGCCACTACTGGTCAGGTTAGATAATGGAGCCATGACTGAGCCGGACGGCACACATCATTGACGATAAAGGGAACCGGTGCAACCTTCCTGATGTCACACGTTGCCCTGAAAAATGGATCAACCGCACAGAAGAGTAAAACTTTGAAGACAGTGTACAAAAAAAGTACACTGCCAAAGGCATCTCATATTCGTGTTACAGTAATACGCTGTTAACGCAAAGTCAGCACTTCATATGATTTTTTTTGTCTCTCAGTGGACAGAAACCCGTCATTATTGTGACACGGTTGCAGGAACATCTTGTGGAAATCATTTGTATCTTATAAAGTTCCCATGCGGCCCTTGAAATACATATAGCTACCACCGTCATCATACCCGTCCCAAATCTTTTTGATTTACTATTTCCAAGTTCAACAGTAGAAGAAGGAAAGTTAACTTTAATGACCCTGGTGAGAAATAAAACAAACTATGTATCACAGTCCCCTGATGGATTGTGGTACCACTACACTTCCATTTATGGGCCCAATGGGGGTGGCTGCCGAGTTAAGGGCAGGATTTTGTGGTAATATAAAGTGCATCAGTCCGTTTCTGTGCTTAGCTTCATATCAAAATGCTTGGAAATGAACTGGCCAAAACCACCATCAAAATGTTTGCGTCTCAGTTTGGGAGGTAATGAGTTAACCACACCAAAGGACGGGAAAAGGTGAAACAAATAGATGAGGCAATCGTTAGAGCGAGAGTTGAACAAGTTGCTCTTATGCTGCCAACACAAAATCATTATAGAAACAAAGGAGTCAACTATCTCCCGGTCAAAGACGTAAACTGTTTATCTTTCCTGCGCTATCTTCAGGGTGAACCTCCATCTTCACCTTCACCTCTTACTCTCTCTCACATCCCTTTTCAACAACCCCGACTGATTCTACAAATTTGTCTCGTCAGACTCAAGCACCTCTTTCAACCATCCGATTCAGAGTCCTTTATTATTTTCCCAATGTCGCCATAGGAACGCTCGCTCCGCAGGTCTGAACTCCAGCAGAGGTGAAGAGGCTCTGTCCTCTGGAAGACTCCCCGGCGATGACGGACAAAGACAGGCTCTCAAAAAGCAACATCTGTGGGGGAGAGTCTGCGAGACTCTGCAGGGAGAGATGGCCTCCGAGGCAGCATGTGGCCAAGCTTCAGGAATTTTTCTCCCTACTTAGCAGATTTCAAGATTTAACTCTGGGACAAATAATTGTCAGATAAAAGGGGATCAAACAGCTGAACTCCAACATTGGATGAACATAAAATGAGGCATGCAGTGAGAGCACGTCTTGCGGTGTATTCCGATTTTTCATTCTCCAGCGCCATGCCAGAACCAACAATACAAGACAAGCATGTTTTCACAGTGCTATCTTTTCCTGGAATTAAAGCCAGTCATGAACATTTTTTTTTTTTTTTAAAACCCCCGACACATTATTGTAAATTCACACTAGGTGGACGTCCTGCAGGTCCAACTGTGAGCGGCGCAAAGTCTCCGGCAGTTTTTTTTCATTTTTCAACGCTGTTTCAGAACCATTAACATTCATCAAATCTTAATTCACGGTGCACAACCTACATGAGCACTGTGGTTCGGAGGGAAAATAAATAGCATGAGTGGATATCAGCAGTAATATTATCATCTGCTGTGTTTATCAAGAGTCATTATGAAAGGAAAATAAACAAAGATAACAGCCTGTTCCACGAATGAAACAAGTTCAAACACAAGTTTGTGATTTGCTGCAGGCTGCGATAACACTATATTGCGTCTCCGCTAACTGCATGTTCTGATTGACTATAATGTCTAATGTTTAGCTCTATCTAAGCTATTACTATCTCATATTTGGCTCATAATCAGTCCAACCTTTGCTGTGGCAAAGATACAGCCATGAACCCTGTGGTTTTGGCAAGTCCTCTGACCATAACTTACAGTCTTAATACTAATGACCTCAACTAGTCTGCCCACAATAATATTATGCATTCTTTTTTTTCTCTCCTTTCTACCATTTCTGAAACAACATTTAAATGGCACAGTCGAATAATAAGATATCTAAGCATCACTCCCAGATGTAAGAAACACACCGCGGCGAACTCACATTCATAACAGATGTTTTTGCATTGGCAATGGATGAAATTAGCTCAAAAGTGCAATTATGACGAGCCCAAATATAATCATCTGGTAAATCTGCAGTTATGTCAAACATCGCAGTGTATTTTAGAGTCTTTCAACCAATTGTTTTGGCTTTACAGCCAGCAACCTCATTGGTTCAACCACACTGGTTCAACCACGGCACTTTTAGTGAGTGATACTTTAACCCTTAGGATCCTAAGATCACGCTGACATGATCCTTAATCTTCAGTTTGCTTTACCCATGCAGTATATAAACGGAAAGAAGAAGATATTTGTAAGGTCATAGGGTTGATGCTGAAATGACTTCAGACACCAGAGATTGAATCATCTCACAGCTCATCACTGTCAGAACAGTCATCAGCCACCACCACCACCAGCACACAGACTCCAAGGGAGCATATACCTTCTCAGGGCAGATGCCTTTCGATCACGATCTTCCTGAAGAGTCTGAGGGCCAAAGACTTAATGCCAGACTTTTTATCTAGTTATCTACTAGTCATCCGCTGGAATAAACCGTCATCTTTACTTCATTCTGTCTCTCCTGATTGAACTGAAGATGTAGATACGTTCCAGGAATCATTCATTGTTTGCTGGTGCTATAGTTTTGAGCGTCAAGCACACTGCGCATCAAAACACTTGGTATTATTTACTGAATTATACTGGCATGCGCAGAACACACGTAACAATGCAGTTTTTTCCACGTATGTAATACCTACAATACTTTTACCAAGTAATGTATACTATTATTATAACATATACAAAATCTTAGAGCAGAAGGATTGAGCACAGACATGAGATTTCACAGAATGTCCTGAAGCTCTTCCGGACATTCATACGGTGACCTGATATCCTGAAAAATGTTTGGGAAAGTCCAAAATTACAGCCAGTTCTCCCAAATCCTGACTGGTTTGCCTTAAAACTGAACCTGAGCTCTGAAGAGTTATAGACGAACAAAGTGTATATAAAACTACAGCGTAGACGGGTGTGCATGAGTACACATACATGAGTTATGGCTGGTGTAGTGGCAAATTGCTTTTAAGCCATTTATAGTGGTTATGTAAATTGATAAAGTACATAATCAGTGTTATGTACTTTATCAATTTACATGATAATCCAACAATGTCAAATGTTTAGCCATTTGACATTGTTGGATTAGAATATTTAGACGGGTACATTTAGACACGGGTCAAAAGAGACTGACTGATGACTTGGACATGCAGTAGGAAGCTACGAAATGAAGGATAGGGTTACTTCTGTCCATGAGCAAATACTGGATGCATTCAGCAAGGATTTAGACGCTAATGTGTCTGACTGAGGTAATGGTTTGTCAGTTTTATCTTTAGACCTTGTTTGTCAGTCTAAAATATAAATGAGTGCAGGTTTAAATGGGCCATTCCTATACTGTATCTGACAGACACGCTGCAGAACTTCCAGCCACAAAATGAAGAAAAATTAGCACCATTACGGAGAGTAAATTTACTCCAGGGCAAATGGAAACAAACCTATCAGAGGAAGCTATCAGTTAATGCTGTACATGCATCAATGGGTGCCAAGCTACACCTACAGCTCGGGTGTTCCCAGAAGGGATATCATAAATTGTGTTTAGCCAAATGTATAACCTTGCAATTAAAACAGATGGCATCCATCTAAAGTACTCACCAGAGAGTGATTCACTCCAATGACTGATGGAAAAGGAACCACAGACTTGCATTATAGCCGTGTTAAGGTAAACTAAACTGATTCAATACACACAGTTAAATGACCCACAGAAAAAAGACTTTGTTGAGCCTTCAATTTAAATCAGTATAAAATGCATCTATGTCCTACCTCAAAGGTTCCAGCATGCTTTAGGCTACCAGCTGATCTGATGATTTTGTGATAAAGGGGGCAATCAGAACAAAGTGGCAGCCATATTGACCATGAAAAAACCACAAAATGCCCCTTTTCCTTAACTTCGGGAACATTTCAAATGTTATTCTCCACTTTCACATAGCAGTGGAACTGTGGCATGGTCGTTTTCCCATGATATTCTAAGGAGGGAACTCTGTTTCCCACTCCCTTTCTTGTGACCGAGACAATTCTTTTGTAAGCCGTTGTGTCCTTAAGCAATTTCTATGGTTTCCTTCTTATATGTTTGGGGGTCAGGAAGGAAGAGCTTTTAACTCCCCAGAGTATTTCCTTGCCTTTCTGCATCATCCGATTGTTGGTTTTGGCCAACGTTATCAGTGAAAACAAACTCTCATGGAGGCAGTCACCCCTAAAATAGTTAGGTTTCTCTGTGGATCCCCAGACGTGCTGTGTGGCCCTTTGATAGCATTAAGTAGAGAAACACTCTTTCGCACATGAAACTCCCAGTATGTAAGGGAAACAAGCTGCTCCCCACAAGTCAGTCTATCCTTTATGCAGCCGCAGTCACGTTCATATCGAGGCAGAGTGATGAGACTAAGACACCGCTGATAGTTCCCCCCCCTCCCTTTCTTCCACAGTTGAGTTTGTCACTGGCTGTTCTTCTCAAGAAACACTGTTCTCAACCACTTTTTACTGTACACACCAGCAGGGAACAAAGATCATCTGTAAGTGTCACTCCCTTGAGAAGAAACAAAAGTTGGCTCGCTAACTTTCCCTCTGTGGTGAATTTTTATTGTTCTTGAAAAACTGGTGAAAGAGACAGATTTCTTGAAGAAGAGTCTGTAAGATAGTGGACCCGGACCTCCGTTTTTGACTAAATAAAAAGTTTTACCAATTTTATAAAATGAAATCCCATATTTTTTATCATATTTCCAATACAAGGCTATTTGAAATTGACGTTTCGAAGACAGCATAGCAACTGGCGCACATGCCAGCAAAAATACGTTATACCCTATGCAGGCTCAGCTCCCCCAAAGGACTTAAGCTCTTTCTGTGTTAAGTTTACATGTTCTCCCTGGGTCCATGTTGGTTCCCTCACACGTCGTAAAACTGATTAGTAGCAGTTGAATAGATATTTGCATTAAATTAGTGCGGCAGTGTGATATCCTCCAATAAGAGAACAAGATCAGCCATCATGTAACAGAGTAGGTGTGTGATTGTTTTTCCCCCACTTCGACGTGCAACACGTCACATCAATTTTGCTCAGGGGAACCAATCTCAGAGGATTGGATGGATGACTGAGGGAGGAGAGGGGAAAAAGGCAAAATAAGAGTAAACCTGTGTGCATGCGATCTTCAGCCTCACAACCATCGGAGTGTCGTGGTTCGTCCGGCATCGTTGTTATTCTGTAATATGCTCTTGCTACTGTTTCCCTGTTGTGGGACTAATAAAGGTTTGTCTTATCTTATCTGATCTTATCGTTTATCTTGCAGTGAACATGGGGGGTGTGAGGGCTCCAAGACCACTATCGGACGATCGGATGGTTTTTCCGACAAGTTAGAAATTTTGGTAGGCTGCCTCATGCTTTCTCACAGTTGAAGCTGAGCTACAACTTGATCGACCGTGACAAAACAAACTTTTTCCTACCTTAAAGTTTTCAAAGAAATATTTATTGCTAATTGCCAAGACAGGCTGCAAGGGGCCGAGGGGTATGACAACTTATTCATACATTGAGTTGAAATCAAACAACAACAAAACTAAAATCAAACAGCGGTGGATGTGAGAGTGGTATCAACCCTTTCATTTATTTAAATGTCTAGGCCTCTTTCAGCATTTCTTTTGCATTTCCACCACACCAGGTTACATTAGTGATCTTGTTGCTCTCTCAGTCCTTAAGATGCATCCAAAGTTACTGTCTTTTGTTGCTCCTAGACTTTTGACCAACCAACCTAAAGGCACCTTAACACGCTTTGAGACACCTTGGACACAAATAGTTTCCTTGACATAATGTGCCAGTCAGGTCAGGCATAATGGAGTCGGGGTTGTCAGACTCTACCTTTTACATTTAGTTCAAAACATAGGACCCAAATGCAAACGCTGTCCTTAGACTGACAAAAAAGATTAAGTGAACAAGAATAAGATTAAATGTTTAATCTCAGACTCTACAAAAACAGGAATGGACAATAGCAATGTCTTCAGCTGAACAAACTATGTATTTACGGAAGGGTAACATTGCCGTTAATCCCAAAAAACAAATAGGCAAAAACGGATGAAAATCCAAACCATTGAGAATAATAAACAATGAACCGCCAAGGAAATCAAAACATGACGAGGGAGGGAGACGGTGAAACCAGGTTTTCAACAAGGATGCAGACTTAAATACACAGAGGCTTATGGGGAACAGGTGAGAACACTCAGCGACCAAAGCAAGGGGGAAACCAAGCAAAGACAGGAAGTGTAAAGTGTGAGGTGTCAGTGAAAAGTTAACTACCAAATAAAACAGGAAACAGCAACATAATCATGAACTTTCAAAAGTAAAAGTAAACAAGAGACGAAGAAGCAAAAAGACCTAAAAATGACATGACTAAACAGGAACTAAACTTTCAAAATAAATCAGGAGGTAACAATTCCAGCACCAGAACCTCAACATTACCGCATCCTGTTCTGCTGATGTATGTAGACGGCATGAACGGCCCAGTGAAGCAAAACTAGGAAGTTTTTCACATGAATCAAAAATCAAAATAAAAGCAGGAAGTGATGGAGATGTCCGATAGAAGGGGTAATACCGATTTTTCTATAAGTATGCTGGCATCTTAAGATAAGAAAAGATAGATCTTTATAAGTATATTGCACATATATATAAAACTTGCCGCTGTATTCTTCATCACCTCATGTTCAGGAGATTGTAATGAATCCTCTCTCACAGTACCACCATTAAAATAAAAAAAACATTTCTACGAACAGTGATCATTCTCTGGGACGGCATTAAGGATGGATTTATCTTTTTTTTACTTCCTCCTTTTTAAGACCCTTATTTTGTAAAGCACCATAAAATTCTGTTAAGACAGATGGAGCATCATAAAGTTTAATAGTTAAATAGCTCGTCTCCTGTTGCATTGCCTCTCTTGGATCGGAGCCGAGCTTGTCTGTTGCTCATCGCCCTGCAGGCAAGGTTAGGAAAGTAATTCTTGGACAAACACTGACCACCTTTGACTGGTCAGGAATGTTATCAGGGTCCATATACTCTACTCTAGATCGAGGAAGCAAAAGATCTCGCAGCTGTTTGCTGCATCTCTCTCTGTTTACCACCAATACGGGACTGAGCACCCGAGCGCGGGGGTGTTATCTGGAACGGTGTCCTCAGTCTGCTCTTTCATCAGGACTGGCTGGAGCGACATCAGGGCGAGTTCTCGCTTAGACAAGCAGTGAAAATGCTGGCGTGATTAAGATAGATAGACTGGCCTGAACACTTAATCTTCTGTCCAATGAAAAATGTTAACTGCATCCTGATGTTCCCCCCCATGCAGTATAATTAGGCTGCACTGTGTGTTTAAAGCTCCCCTCTGAAATGCCCGGTCCAATTCCTTTCATTGTGCTAATCCGTGCGCTTTTCCTTCGGTCTAATTTTTGGAACGTGCATTGATAGGATTCATGGGGCAATTAATGAATAGATTGTTCAAGAATTGTGCATTTTAAGATATGATACACTAGGCATTTCTTTTCAAAGAGGAAAAAAAGAGAGAAGAATTCTACCTAATTTCAATTTTGTCATTGTGTCAAACAAAACTAACACCAACAGTCATCTTTTTACAGTACCGTTAAATATGTCTAGTAGGGATTCAGGAATAAATTAATGTCAGATTTGTGAGCTAATAATAATCAAAACATTTAATTATTGTTTTATGTTTTTGTTTTTCTTTCAAGGTCAAATTGTGGTATAAAGTTTTTTTCTGAAAGAGGTGAAGAATTCCCCAAGTTGGACTTTTGGAATTCTTCTGCTTTTGAGGTCTTATCATGCACTGTAAAAAGAGAATCGTTGATGAACTTAAAGAGATGTCAACTAGCAATTTAAACTGTAATAACTTTTCTCATTGTAACTTAATCATTGAAGTTGTAAATACTTCATTTCATCGAGTGCCACCAGCTGAGGTCATGTTTTGAGTTCATCAAACAATTTTCTTTTTACAGTGTATGATGAAATCTTTTATATGTTTGCAATGGAAAACTCTGCTAACACCACTGTGTCACAAAAGAAGAGTGATGGCTTCAGTGGTGATGGCAGACATTTTCACAGACTCCCTTTTTCTGTATCTGAGGAGAAAGTTACTCTAGAGGTGCCATTAGTCAAACCTTCACTCTACCGACGTTGCCGTTCTGTTTTCATAGTATCACTTGTACTATCACAGACGGATGAGGTCCACTGAGCAAAGATAAAGGCGGTGTTATTTCACCCCTGGCCTTTCTTGACACATGGAGCCAAACAGAAACACACACCGGTTTCCAGACTGGACCCAGTCTGACTCACTTAGTGAGCTGGTGAAGAAGCTCGTCGCGCTGAACTTCACTGAGTTCATGTTGGTCTCGATTTCTCCCTAAGCTACGTAAAAGCCATCTTAAACCTTGACATACACCCTATCCAGAAAATTCCTCCTGTAAATCTGAGATAAAGCAAGTGATATATGAGCCATTGATAAGACGATACATCACATTCTAACCTGTAGGTAAAAAAAAAAGTCATTTTTTATACCTACAGGTTAAAAAGAAAAATTCCTCCGATACAATATGTCACATATATATTTCGTCTTTGGTTTAGCGAAGGGTGAGGGTGGAGCAGCTCCCAATCCTACACCACCCTGATTACAATCTCAATCAACGACTGGCCGTGACACACTGGGACCAACGCCTGCTCAATTGATGAGAAATGACTTTCTCCTCCAACTTGAGTTTACTTTCTGAGCGTAAATGGAAAGCAGGCGCGCAGCAGAGACACTTTAGGGAGGACATGCTGGCTGCTAATGAATATACTCAAGGTATAGTGGGGTTTAGGTTGATTTATTCTCCACTTCCACTGTAATCCATCAAACACATCAGGTGTTATCTGTGCATACGTGTGCTTTGTGCAACGTCAAGACAATATATAAATCATTCGGCGAAAGTGATTAATCACAGATCTAACCGGCTAATCTCATTCAGGATCAGCGGAATTCTACGAGAGAATTGTTTATTTTATTCATCTTAGCACACGGGCACCAGGCAGTACGAGGATCCTATTATAATGCAGGGAGCTCTTCTATATTCTTGTTTTTCCTTTCACCTTCAATCACTTTTTTGGGGGGTTTTATTTGTTAGAATAGTACAAACTTCAATAAAGGGAAATTCAAGCAGCTCCAGCATCCGTAAAGTTACACCAGTAGTTAGAGACGAGGATAAAATAGAACACATACATACATATGTAGAGTATAAACATGTACACATTTATAAGTAGACACACAACTAAATAAAGATAAATATATAAACATTGGGAAAGAGTCCAATCTCCAATACTAAATATATATTCAAATAGTCCAAATAGTCCTAATATTATGCTCAAAGACTCATGTAAGGTTGCTGATGCATTTGTCCCGGGGAATTTTGTATTTGATGGGTCCGCCAAAGGGTGGGTCTCGTTAAAATAGATCCACAGCGCCCCCTAGAATTTGTAAATGAGGAACTCCGGCGATCCGTTTGACCCAGGAGTAGGAAATTTTGGTGCACATTTACCATATCAAGATCTACCGAAATGTCTCTGGGTGTTATGGCGTGAACCCATAAAACCAACGGGAGGTCGCCGTTTTGAATTAAGAGTGATTGCCCGATTTTTTTCTAAGACATCTTTCCAGGTACTTAAATGATTTCTTCCTAGACGTAGATTAAAATTTTGGGTGATTGACGTACGGAGACTATGAGTTAATTAATAGTTCTCAAAAGATGGCGTTTTGGATGAACGGTCTGCACAGTGATTTGCCATAAAGCACAAATCTTTCATAACCTCACGGTACGTAGTTAGATGGGAGTCCCACCCTGAAGTCCCCCATATGACGATGTTCAGTTACAGGGATAGTGGCATCTGCTGGGAGCAGGAAGAAAGCCTCAAATCACCTTAAGGCGTTTCCCTATGTAGTTTGCGCAGGTATGAAAGGCAAGACCCATGTTTGCGAGCAGGAGTTCAGGAGCCCGCCGGTGGCAGCTGCTCGTCCCACCAACTCTGATTGCAGCTTTAATTTAATTCTGTTCTGCTTCGGAGAGGCAGGGAGCTCAACCGCAAATCTGTACATTAGCGATGGCCTCATTAATTTTACAGTAGAACCACATTTCAGAGCCTTTTTCAATGAACTGGAGATGGACTTTTGGAAAAGTAATAAGATATATTCTATGTCATATATAAGCTGCATGCATAACCAAGTGGTTTCATTTTATTGAAGAATGAAAGCGTTTTTTTTTTTTAATCTTTTCTTCTTAAATGAGAGTTTTGGTTTTCCAAATATTCTTGCACATCCTCAGCTGGAATAAAAGGAGCATTATCTCTCTTTTCCTCCTCTTGATTGTCTCTGGGGACCTTCTTAGACTTCCTGCCGTTAAAGAGACAGCCCACAGGAGAACCGGGGTGACTGAAATATTGCTACCATTGCGTTATGACCGAAACCAACAGGACATCTGTGGAATTGACTTGCAAGAAAAACGCAGATTAATCCGATAAAGCACGGTCCAAATGTATACGGAGGCTAAAATCAGACAGCTGCTTGACATCTGGAACAGAAAAGTCCATTTCAACTGATGCGCACGGTTACATAACAGCACAGCAGAGTTGATATATACTGTGTTATTAATAAATGATGAAATAAACATTTTGATTCATGGCCTGACTTTTATGTGCTGTCTGGGACATTTGGGCATCTTTGACACGGCGGTCTCAAACTAGTCACCCAGCATCACGCACGGAAAACAATCCTCCACTCCTTAAGCACATAAACTCACAAATATTTGATGAAGAATGTGTCGGCCGCGAGAAAACAGCAAGCGCGGCCCGCTTTGAGTCAGAGAGAGCCAAAGCCAGTTATCCTGGGAAGCTGCAAGCAAACGCTCCGCGGAGACCACACACACCCATCAGGAACACAAACATCTCAACGAGCCTACGACGGCGTGACCACTTCAAAAGGAGCTCATGCAGCCACACGTGGGTTCCAGAACACAAACTTTTAATCTAGTTGCGAGAGGAATTCTCAAGCGCACTCCTCTTTTCACAGCGTGGCGCTGAGAAGTGCACGTTGACCTCCTTACCTTCTGAAGCCACTGGGTGTAATTCTCCATTATCTGCTCCAATTGCTGGATCTTCTGGCTAGGAAATTCCGCCTCAGGTGGTGGGGCGTCTCTCTGCAGAGAGTTGCCATTTTGCTGGGGGCCACCGGCTCTGGCCTCCCTGCAGGAGCCTCCTCTGGCTCCGTCTCCCTCCGGCAGGATGAACGTGTAGGTGCACTGGCCATGCTGGATCTTATGAAATCGCCTGCCGCTGTAATTATTGCTACTGCTTCCTGCACTGCTGCTGCTGCTGCTGCTGCTGCTACTGCTGCTTCCACCTGTGCTGCTGGTGCTGGTCCTCTGCTCCCCGCCTCCGCAGCTCACAATCACCACAAGTGCCGCCAGAGAGAGCCAGTGGTGCCCAAGGCTGGACCACGGCATCGTATCAGTCTGCAGAAAAAGTTGCCGGGGAGTTAAGTTCTTGTGGCTTTAGCTGCTCCGTCTGCGATTGGCTGGATCAGACAGTGGTAAAGAACACCAAACACTCGCCATCCATCCTTGCATCGGACCTCCAGCACTGAAAGCTACAATCACTCAAGACACACATGCTAAGTTTCCAAGAGCTCTATTAAGTTCTTGTCCTGGATTGACGCATAACTTGCAGAGGGACAGCTTGGTGCTCAGTTTTGATGTTCCTCCAGTAAATCACAGCCAGATTCTGGGTTTGAGCAATATGAGGTTTATTTGAAGTGAGAAAGCCGGGATGGTGTCGTCAGACCTCCCCTCATCTCTCTGCCTTCCCTTCCTCTGCTCGCTGACTTAACGACTGGAGAGAGTGAGAGAAAGAAGCTCACTCTGAAGAACAGTTCCAAGCCTCCAGCACACTCTGTGCCTGCCCCTTGCAGAGCCTAGAGAGGAATGTGCGTATGTGTGTGCAGACTAGTGTATGCATGAGTGTGTTAGCAGACCAGTGTGTGTGTGTTTGAGTGTGTGTGTGTGTCTGGGAGGAATGGGAATCTCTTGACACAGAGGATGTGCTTAGACTATGAGGATCGGTTTACGGGCGCTCTGACTGAAGGCTCATGTGGTCAACCTGCCTTTTAGCCAGTGTGTGAGTTTAATTAATCTGCTCCCGAGACACTTGACTTGCCTATCTTCTCATTATGACAGCTGTTATCAAGTAGAAGGGAGGATATACTGTTTATAAATAGAGAGGAGTTTTGGATCTATTACTCATCTTCCTTCATATCTCTTCTGACAATAAAAACAATTATCAACCAGAAAAAGCAGTCTGAGAGCGCAAACATCCACCAAGTACTTCAAGTACTCTGTAGGCGGTCGTCTCCTGAACCTTCCACTTCAGCCTCTCTGTTTAGCCCACTGAGCCCCCAGTTCCACCCTAAAGAAAAAAAGGCAGCAAAAGCCACATTGTGACTTGACTACTCCAAATAGCTTATAAATTTATTTCACTTTATTGTAAATGATGCAAAAGACCTACCTTCACCAAAATATGATCACTTTTGAGGAAAACTTCATGCAATTCCGTCCTATAGTTTTTCCATAATTCTGTACAGAAACAAACACACAAACAGACAAACGCAGAGGAGTGCAAATTTAACCTCCTTAAAGGTAACTAGAAAAAATCATTCAAAGAGCGCCAACAACCGCCAAGGCATAACTTTACCCTAGGTGGACATTGATGTGTTCAGAATCGTTTATATCACTTTATTTAGGATACTTTATAATTACTGAACACATCTAAAGAATGTGGTCTCTCATGTCAAACGCCTGTGAATGAATAGATGTGAAGGAATAGTGGCCCAGCCAAAACTAATGAGCATCTCTTACCCAAAGGTGGAATCAGAATAAAATGGCCTTATAATAATTAATTTAAAATGACAAAACAAAGACAATAAGTTTAAAATAAATATAAAAAAAAGTATATAAGTAGTAGTAGTAGTCTCATTGTGCTCGTAATCCAGGGGTTTTTCTTTCTCTTATCTTTTATTTCTACCCCGAGACACGTGCTCTTTTGCATCATTTGGCCAGTGCATGAAAACAGAGCTGATGCTGCTTTCTACTAGGAGGGCTGCCCAAAGCAAACCATATTTAAAGGAGATGCATGGATTGTCCGTCGGGGGTTCTCACCCAACTTTTACCTATACCTGTCTTCATCTTATTTGCAAAAATGTTTCCCTGCAGTCTTTCCGCACATACTCACTTCTGTAATATTTGAAAGGACACAAACACAACATCCAAGAATGAGCAGAAGAGGATAGAAGTAGCAGAGTGAAGATGCACATAGCTGAAAGTCTGTGGGGTCGCAGGTCAAGTCCTTTTTAAGGACGCTCTGTTGAAAATCTGAAATTGGCAGTTGCTGGATTCTGGCCTGATTTCGACATCCCTCTGTATTTCAGACGTCTAAATCTGTCTGGCTGTGTACGTCCTCTCCTCTATTTGTGTGTGATGTACGGCATGTCCATGCGGGTAATAGCGCACATGTTTGTAATGTCTCCCTCTGCCTGCTCCAGCTTAATGTTATTCTATGGGTGCTTGATTCTGCATCTGAGTATTTGATAGAGAGTGTGTACTCAGTGATATCAGGGGGCTACAAAAAGTCGGGAGCAGTGGGGTGATGTGAACGAATGCTTGAAGGAGACCCAAGATAACAAACCCCTTAAATAACCCAGAAGAAACAAAGCATGTGAAAATAACTCTAGTACGCTTGTTTTTGGTGGACTTACTATATTAAAATCAGGGTGCCAGTTTCTTTGTCCTTTGGAAACTGAGCATCGCATAAGCTCCACTTCTGACCTTTTTAACAATGAAGAAATGCAAATCATTTGCTTGAAAAGCGCAGACAAAACCTCAGTGTTGTATGAGAGGAAGCGCGAGGAAATGTTTTCCTCCTTTTTAAGCAATAATCAATTTATATAAGAAAAAGTGGGGGATTTTATGGAATCGTCATCACCCTCGCTGTCCGCCCCCGCCGCACATCCTTGGAAACATGATGATGATGATTTTTTTCCAAATTTTTTACCTCCATAACCTTAGGTCAGTAAATTATTTCTGTCACAAGGGGGAGCTTTATCTCAAAACGTTTTTGGGCCATGATTTATCAACCATTGTTCCAATTTTGTCCAACTTTGATGCATATGAATTGACCCGAGGAAATCCATCTTGTATATAACCTAGTTTAGACAAAGAGTTCATATTTTACTCTCTAGAATGAGCTTTTTTATGAAAACAACTGTTTTTCTGACATAAGTTATAATTTGAAGAGGTCAATCAAGGGGATTGCTTTTACAATGAAACAGTTTTTAGGGACGTACCATTGATGTTTTGGATTTAATGGTGGAATTGTCTGCCAACAACAATTGGCAGACATGAGGTTGTAAATTTAACATATAAATATAAAACTGCTTCAGTCAAATCCTTTGTCTGCCTTCTTGCCCCCTTCCCAAAATCATGACATTAACTATTATTGCCTCAGCGTCAATGCCGAAATTAAATGTCTGCAATTCTTTTTTATGACCTTTGATAATAATGAATGGCATACCAATGACGTTTTCTGTTGCTCAGCAGCTTGTTGTAGTGGCGGTCATGTGGCAAAGTGTATTCACAGTGATGTCAGATCGACTCTCATATAAATAGATGAAAATAGATGAAAAATCAAGGCTGAAAGATCATATTATGAAATATCTGAATTGTGGATGTCAGTCTGAACAAAGATGAGGTCACATGTCACAAAGAAACCAAACATTTTAAACCTCAGGCAGTTTCGTAGAGACAGTTAGTTACATTCATTCATTATCCGTAACCGCTAATCCTGTTTAGTTTGTCACGAGGCTTGGAACCTATCCCAGCTACATATTACGCAAGTTCTTAGACATTCAATCCAAACAGACGGTCATGAACAGCCATAACTGTACATTCTGAGCTAAGTTGTCAAAACATTGATTTTGGTTCGGCAACAGGATAGACTGTTGCATGGAGGCTTTTCCTTCATCAATCTGTCTTTATTAACAGGCTTAGCAACAATTCCCAGCTGGGATTGGACGAGAGGTATGGTTGAGCCTCGAGAAGCCGCCAGTTCATCGCAGGCCCGACACATTGAGACAGACACCCATTCACAACTAGGGTTGATTTAGAGTCACCAAATAACCTCTACTGCTACTCTCTTTGTAGTGTGGGAAGAAGCCGAAGTAAATGGAGAGAACTCACAACATGGGGAGAAAATGCATCGAGACAACGGTCCTGCCCCAGGCATCCCCATATTCATCGTCTGCATCTGTCTCCTTCTCCTCTAATAACAGCTAGCAGCAGTTTATAGTCTTGCAATGGCGTGTGGCGTATTGAGTGGGCTCTTTGGGAAGAGTGTCTCTTGCTCATGTTCTTGAATCTGACCCATGCAATGACCTACTGTCCCAACCCAATATGAACCTGTGAGAGGCAAGAGAAAATATGCAACATTTCACAACAATAATGCGTAGGTTCCCAAATAACTCTCTTTGAGGACATCAGCAAGAGGTCCAGGAACTCTGAGCTGACAGCATCCTGTAGCCTGGACAGCCAAATATTAAACATTGTTGCAAATATACTACCTGTACTGCTTTGCATCCAGCCCAATGCTAATCCCCCCAGGTGGAAAGCCCACAGAGCAGCAGCTCCATGATGCATTTTTGGGTTGAACCCAAGGCTCGGCTACCAGACGCTCATCGACTAGAAGGGCACCCTGGTCTGACACCTCGCCTGAGACCACTTTGCTTTGGGAGACCCTAACAGGGGCTAACACAACTGACAATGCAGCTCTCAGGATCACAGAGGCATGCCAACTACACCAACCGCACCACCACCACAATAAAATACGTAGATAATATAACTACTTTGATGACATTACTTTGTCCTCCAGCACCACCGTGAGGAGTAACTTGGATTGCCTTCTTGAATCTCAAAAATTAGACACATTCTATTCAAAAAATGCTAAAATGTTTAGACTGTTTCCATGATGTACTTAGCTTCTTTCTCCTTCTTTACACATCCATTTCTCAATAATTAATCTTACACACCTGACATGTTCCCTGAAAGATTCCCATATATCGTGACTGAACTTACTCTGCTGTGGATCGGTTTGATGCAGACTGACAAGTACATTTACAGAAGTTTTACAGTCACTACTAATTGCAAACTTTCTGTTAAACCTGGTATTTTTACTGTTGCTGTATTTAAGTTATTTTCTTCTCCCTTGCTCTCTCTCTCTCTCTCTGTCTTGCTCTCTCTAAACCCAACAGGTCAAGGCAGAGTGCCACCCTCCTTTTAGGACCTTGAGTTGAGATCTAGGCACTTGAAAAAGCTCTACGTTTACACTTTAAAAATTCCTGCAATTGTTTTAACATCATATTGATTTAAATTACATAACAAAAATGTGTTACGTGTCCTAATAGATTTGTTCCATATCCAGCCAGAAGACAAAGACACAGTGTGTGTTATGAACGCAGCTGTCACTGGCCATTAAAGACAAAGAGGTACCTAACCCTAATCCAAAGACAAACCTGGGCATCTCCTTCAGACATTCTTGATAGCTTTAGAACTCTCAGTGTTTTCATGTTTGCCCATTTCTTTTAACCAGGAACATTTGAATTTGATTAAACGGCATTAACCTGCCCAAACAACTATGGCGCATTACCATCACCCTTAGCACCAGTGTTTGTCATGGTGATGGTTAAGTGTACAAACCCTTGCACACACTTTGGCACACTCAAACACAGTGTCATGGCAATACAGAACCAGAGCAAGAATCTATTCTCTATAACATTGAGTCATCACTAAAGGGTTGTATTTGCAAATGCTAATGCAGGAGTTCTGGGCAGTGAAGTCATGCTTTGAATTTCCTCTGAAAGATCCACAGTCCATCTACTGAAACATCAATGGAACAATACAATAACATCAGGCACATTAGCCTTAATAGCATTTTGCTAGGTGATGACTTAATTTTTCACACTCATAATGGCTTCTCACAACTACTTAAAGGTGCTGGTTAGGGAATAGTGAATATTTGTGTTGCTTGGAAGGGTACCCCAGACGTCCTCTGTCCAGCAACACTCTCCAACTCATCCCAGGTGACCCCGAGCTGCAGGCCAGATGAGATATATACTCCCTCCAGTGAGTTTTGGGTCTCCTCCCAGTTGGAGATGCTGGAAAAGCTTTAAAGGGAGGCATCCGGGTTTGCATCTTAATCAGATGCTGGAACCATCTTTTCTGGCTACTTCTGATTTGAAGGAGAAGCAACTCTACTCCAACTCCCTCTGGGTGTCCCAGCGCCGCTAAGACAAAGCCCAAACACCCTTCGAATGAAGCTCATTTCGGCTGTTTGATATACATGACGTTCTGCTCATGACCTCATGACCATAGGTGATGTGTATTGATTAACTCTCTTCACAACAATTTACTTTATCCTCACCGGTATTACTGCTGATGGCGCATCAAACTGTCTGTCCATCTCACGGTCCATTTTCGCATCACCCGAAAACAAGCCGAAAAACACAGAATACTTTACCTTTACTTGAGGCAGCAATTCACCTCCAGCCCAGAGGGAAACAACAACCATTTTCCGGCAGATAACTATGGCCTCAGATAAACACACATCTACTGTGTCTAGCAGTACATTAGATCTGTGTGTGTTGAATGCATTTCCCTTCGGTAGCAGATGCTGTCTGAGTTAACATTGTGGGGGGAATAAACAAGACATAAAAAGTTACACCAGTGGATTACTCTCTGACCACCTCTTCATCTCTGGAATAAATGTATGTATTTTGGCCTTGGTGTCTGTAGACTAACATCACTAAGACTTGAAGGCCACATGTCTCAAAGACAACAGAGCTATTATGGTCTCATGGTCCCTAGAACAGATTGTAAACCTTTCCTCTTGTCACAGTTTACTCGTGACACTCTTCTCCAACCACTCCACCCTGCCAGCACTAGCATCTTCACTTCTTTTCCGCACTCCCCGTTGCTCTGAACAGTTGACCCCAAGTACTTAAACTCCTACACCTTCTTCACCTCTGCATCCTCACCGTTCCACCTGCCTCCCTCTATTCGCACTATGTATACTGTCCTGGGTCTGCTCGGTTATTTACTTTCCCTAAAACCACAGAGACACAATTCAACTCCTCCTGGCCTTCTCTATACATTATCAGCACTCTCAAAGCAAACATCACTTCAGCAGTGCTCTTTCTTGTTATGAAACCATACAGCTGCTCAAAAATTGTCACCTCTGTTCTTAACTAGTTTTCACTACTCTACTCTACTCCACTGTGGCTTTTCAGCTCTATACCTCTTTCATTGCTACAGCTCTGCACATCATCATTGTTCTTGAAAATTGGCACCAGTAAACTCTACCTCCATTCCTCAGGCATCCATGATACTGGTGAACAGTTGAATTAACTACTCCACTGAACTCTCTCCTAGACACCTCCATTCTTCTGCCGGGATGTGATCAGGTCCGACCTTCCAATTATTCATCCTCTATCTTCCTCTTTCCTATTCCTTAGAACTTCCTACTTTACAATTCTCACATTCTCTATCCTTCTTTCTCCCTCATTTTCCTCATTCATTAGGTCTTCCAAGTACTCCTTGCATCTCGCCACCATTCCATCTAGATCCTTGATCTAGTGTATTACACACACACACACCGATAAATGCCTTACCGAGTTATAGGTTGAAGAACTTGTTTGAAACAAATAAGACTTTTGAGGTTTACAATATCTTACATATTATAATACACATTCCATCTTGTCCGCAAGAACTGGAGAGAGCCCCTCATAAGTCATCTCCAGTGGTTTCCAATATATGGGTGAAGTCATTTTTGTCGAAGAAACAGATGAAGGGGTACCAGATAAGTAGATCATTCTGAAATCCATCTCCCTATTCTCGACCTGATGTATATCTTCCAAGCTAGTGCAATAACTCTTTTGGCTTACGACCGTCCAATTTCTACAAATTTTTGTTGTTTCTTTCTTATATTATTGTTAGCTGGATATATGCCTAAAAAAAATAGCCATGAAAATAAAGGTTAAAGGTATCTGTAAAGCAAATATATTTGAGGTGTGTGCAGCTATGTTAGTAGAGCGGCCGTCTCCCAATCGGAGGATAGGAGGTAGCTGGTTCAGGCCCCAGCGGGTTTCGACTTCCAATGAATTGATGTTTCTAAATTGCCCTTCATGGTGGATGTTTGCTTATCCGTGTGAGTTGGCCCTTCATTCCCCCGTAACTCTGAAGAGAGGATTAACCTTCAGTACTTCTTTGGATAAAAATGCTGGATGACAGTTATATGTTTGATGTGTGTTTGATGGCATGATAATAGGAAAACTAAGTTGCCTTGATGGAAGGTTGTGCTCCACTAAATTCCTTTATAGTTTACTAGATGAAATGGATGTTGTTCTATGTTACTCGGAAATCCCACTTTGATGTCTGCGGTTCCTATACCTCCCTCTCTACATAAGCCCTTTGCAAAATTTTCTGAGATGTGGTACTGAACCACATCTTCACCCATTTTCAAGTATTAACATTGAGAAATATTGATTTTGGATTATGGGAACACGCTTTTGTGATGCAGTCATCATAGCTGATGGTGTTGAATTTCAAATTCACAAGATCATACTCTACAAATGTAGCACCTACTTCCGGTGAGTTGGCTTTCTGACATCAGTGTAAGCTGATTTATTTATATTAAAATGTATAGATTGAATGTGTATTGTGTGTGTGTCTTGTGTAGTTACTAAAAAGGTACAGTAATACATACTATATACATTGAATGTGCTCCATAGAATAGACAGTATGTGTATTGCTCTTTATATACCTAGAGCAGATAATCTGTTATTTAATTTCAGATGTCATTGGGTGGGGATTCGGGAGACATTAGGTACTTATGTTCGTCTACAAAAAAGATTACTCTTTACTTGTGATCCAAAAATGATCCATTCAAAACTATGAAAATAAATATTCAGCATATTAAGGTAGCATTTGAGTTTGCTGTGAACTCTTCCAGGTCCAGCATTCTCACACAATTTCCTCAGAAACTCTTCTAGTTGACCTCAGCAGAGCTTGTAGAAGTTTCCTACCTCACTGCATACTTTTGCACCAGTTGAATGACATTTTTGTGTATTGTACTGGTCAGAGTATGAAGAAAATGGGGAGCAGAACCAGAATTAGGAATTCAGGCCATGTGATTATTGCCTCTGGGTATTTCCACCTTCTCCACACTCAATGAAACTCAGAACTCAAGGTCAATTACTGGACATACACTGTTCATTTTCAATCGTCTGCTGTCTTTCTTCTTCCACAGAAATCTCTTCCAGTCATCCCCCAACAAAAAGCTGTTTGAGATATCAGGTCTTTCTTCAAAAATGATGCAACACATCATTGACTTTGTATACACAGGCTCTATGTCTGTGACAAAAGACGATACACAGGAGCTGTTTTTAGCTGCCAACATGCTTGAAATAACTGGCATTACAGAAGCATGCTGCAGCATCCTGGAGGATCAGCTCAGTCCAGAGAAGTGTATTGGTATTTGGCAGCTCACCAATACCTGCTCCTTACCTCAACTCCATCACAGGGCCTTTCGCTATATCGCCAAAAACTTTGAGGAAGTTGCTTTGAGTGAAGAGTTTCAGCAGCTCTCTGTGCAGGAACTCACTGACATCCTCAGTAGTGACCACCTCAATGTGAAGGGGGAGAATGTCGTATATGAAGCCACACTTCGATGGATCAATCACGCACCTGAACAAAGACAAACACACATGGCTTTACTTCTGTCGAAGGTATGGTGATCAGAATTAAGGTAGCATGAATGTCTCTACTTTAAGTTTTGGTAAATTTCTTAATATTTCAAAGATCTATAAAACTAAAACTCATATCAGACTGACAGCTTAAGGGTCTGACATCCCATTCCATGATCATGACATTGACCAAACTAGGCCTATGCTGTCGTCCCCAACAGCAACGGTGTATCCCCTGCATTGAACAAGCAATCCTGAAATTAAATGTGAAGATATTTTTGAAAAACCATGTTTTTCATAAATAAGATCCCTCATAATTTGTCAAATGATATATTAGACTTTAATATAATACAAGATAGAGCTTGTGTCAATTCACATGAACAGAATTTGGTTTAAATCGGACCACAGGTTAGGCAGTTATAATGCTGGGGACTGTATTATTCAGGCAAGACATGGGCATGAAGGGTATTTCAATGGAAGAGGGAAAAACATTTTTTGTTCCATTACATATACAGAGTAGTAATGAGCCCTAGTAATTTCTACTATATTTCTACAGTGTTTTAAGGACGATTATATCAATAATGATGATATAAGCATCACCAGTCAGATGGCACAGGGGCCCTGGGCTCCAGATCCAGGTACAATAACTCAATATGTTCAATTTGTCCTGTTGTCTCTGTGTAGGTTCGGCTTGCCTTGACTACTCGGGAGTACATCTTGACTCTGAAGTCCAATGAGCTTGTGAAAAGCAACGAATGCCAGCGCATTGTAAATAATGCCATAGAACTCAAATATTTTATGACCTCAACTACACCTCACTTTCCTGGTTGTTGTAACCTTGCTGCTCGACCACGCCTACCAAATGCCATCCTATTGGCTATTGGAGGCTGGAGTGACAACGAGCCAGTGAACTATATTGAGGCTTATGACATCCGCATAAACAGTTGGGTAAATGTTGCAAACAAAGACGCGCGTCCTCTTACCTATCAAGGTATTGCCTTCCACAATGACTTTGTCTATTGTATTGGTGGCTTTGAAAATCAGAAAGCTACCAGCACTGTGCAGAAGTTGGACATGAGAACACTCACTTGGCATGAATCGGCACCAATGCACTGCAGCCGATGCTACGTAACTGCTACTATGCTGATGGATTACATCTATGCAATGGGAGGTCGAGATGGGGTATGTCGGCACAGCTCTGCAGAGCAGTATAGTCCTGAGACTAACCAGTGGAGTTTCATTGCGCCCATGAATTATCAGAGGAGCGACGCCAGTTGCACAACACTCAATAAAAAGGTGGGTAAAGATAAGATAAAATATGGTAAGAAAGTAGATAGCGTATAAAGTAAACCTTAAGGATTTTCTGAACATTACTGACAATAATATTCTTTTAGATGTTATTAAGGAACAAGTGGTATTTTAAACCAAAACATTTTTTCCAGTAGTTTTTAAATATTACCATTTCATTTTTATCGTTTTGAGAGATACAGTCAGCAATTGAAGCCAGGAAAATTAATTGCTTTACCTGATGTTCCCAGATTTACATTTGTGGTGGTTTCAATGGACGAGACTACCTCGATACTTGTGAGTATTACAGCCCAGAGACCAACCAGTGGACTTGCTTCACCCCTATGTGCTACCGGCGCGGTGGTGTTGGGGTTGCTGCTTATGCAAACCATGTCTTTGCGGTAAGTAGGCTACATGACACGTGGATGACAAGAGTTATTGCCAGCAGATGTTTTCCAGGGGTGGGGAAAACGTCAGAATGTTGACATATTCTTAATGATGCCAACACGCTGATGTTTAGAAAGCATTATGTATCGCATGTAAACAATCTTACAGCATTTTAGGACGCTGTATGAGACTATTTTCTGAAGTGGCTTTAGCTGTCGTTCTGCACTGAACGGACAAATGTGGTCTATCCTCCAGCAATCCTTCAGCAAGAGGCATTGTGTGATTGTGTGAAGGGTTACTGCTCCTTATGAAAGGCTGGCGCCCTACATAGTAGTCAATGCTACGATTATGTGAATAAGTGCACAGTCCATTTACCATGTATACTGTTGAACATGAATATCTTCGCCGTTATTCTTTTTTGCCCCTCAAAACAGAAAAAGTCAACTTAAAGGAAACATGAAAGTTGATCTAATGTTGTGTCAGCTTCTCCATGTGGTTTATATTCATTCATTCTCTTTATTCTATTTTACTTTTCCTGACAGGTTGGTGGATGCGATGGCACCTTACGTTTGCGCAGTGCCGAGGCCTATAACCCAGAAACCAACACCTGGAAAACAGTGTCTACCATGTCGACCCCCCGTAGCAACTTTGGCATTGCCGTTCTCGATAACAAGCTCTTTGTTGTCGGGGGCTTCAACAGCATCATCACTACCAATGCTGTGGAGTACTACGATGTAAACACTGATATGTGGTATAATGCCTGTGACATGGATATTTTGCGCAGTGCCCTGGCTTGTTGCGTGGTGTCAGATTTGCCCAGTATGACAGAATACACCATCAGTCGTGATGACATGCCATTTGTAAATTTAGATGAAGACACGATGGATTCATTGGAGTCCGTCTAACAGGGGTAAAAAGGGGCTATATTGTGATTTGATGAGCAACAAATGATTAGACCAGAACCCTGAATTCCATAGTCGCGGAAAGGGAGGACTACTGTCGTTCAAAGGTTCTAGAAGGCTGTTCAGGCCAACTCACATCTGCATCTAAAACTAAATGTATTATTATTATTATTATTAAAACTCCTGAACAGTTTAAGCACAGTCCTACCCTACACCATCATCTCCCTTGGCAATAGTTTAATGAAATAAAAATATATTTTTTCAAGAATTTAGCTGTTATTACATTGGAGAAAATTAGTGGTGGCAGGAGCCATACATTATGATTGGCAAAGTTCATATATGCCTAAAGATATGCAAATTCACATGACGCATTCACACTCAAACATCATCTATATGATGACCGCGTAAATCCATGATCTATTTTCAGTATATGCTTGAATTTGACGGCATCTTTCACAGCCGCCAAAGATGTTTACTCAATCAAATTCGGAACTGCTTATCCTGTTCAGGGTTGCGGGGGTTAAAATCTATCCAAGTGGACAACCATTCACGATCACATTCATTCCTAAAAGTTATCTACAGTCACCAATTCACTTTTACATGTTTTAAGACTTTGTGACAGAGATAAAGTGCCTGGAGAAAGCCTACAGGGACATGGGATGAGCAGGCCATCGCCACACAGAAAGATGCTAGGAGAAGTGGATTAGACTCTGGTACCTTCTTGCTGTCAGGCAACAGCACTACCCACTGCTCCTAAGTACATTCTTGCTGTGCTTCCACTTAGGTTGGCGCAGCAAGTAGGTATCGGGTTTCAAATCCACCTCTGCTGCGGAAAGATGTTTACTGTCATTCCAAAATATAGAGTGGAAAAAAATCAGTTTCTCATTATCAAGAATTACTATGAAAATATACATGTAAAAAAACCATTACATACACATGATGAATATAGTAATAAATAGTCAATACTATAGAAATGCTTTAAATATAATGAATATAAATTGGGAAATAGAGAAAGCAGCAATGGGTTTAAAAGCGGCACTTTGAAAGTAGTAATACACTCTATGTGCCAGATTATGTTGTTTGTTAGAAAAGACCATGCTCCTAAACTTGGTGGCTCTGGCCTTGATGGTGAATAGTTTCCTACATGAACTGATAGAGGATATTCCCGACGCCCTTATGCCCTGCAGCACTCTCCAGCTCATACCAGGGGCTCCCAGGGTTAGTCACAGGCCAGATGAGGCATATTGTCCCTCCACTAAGTTCTGATTCCTCCCAGTTGCCTCCGCCTGGTTGATAAGGCTCCCTCTGAAAGTCTGAACTCTGGATATTTTTTTTCTAAGGCTGGGTCCAGCCACCCTTCGAAAGGAGAATTCTTGGCCTCTTTCTCTTGGGTCTCATTAGCTCATGACCAAAGGTGAGGGTTAGAACGTAGATTGATCAGCTTTTCACCACAACGGACTGATACAACACATCTATTGGTCTAAGATACACACAGTAGTAGTCTATAGCTATGTGTTTGCTTTGAGTGCAATTCACTTCCTGTGACAGATGCTGGCTGAATTAATCTTCTAAAAGGCATATACAGTTAGACCTGTGGATTTCTCTCTGAAACCACCTAAACATCTTTAGAATAAATGTATATTTTTAGCCTGGGTGCAAACCACTGCCTAGGAAGCTCAGTTTTTGTAGAACAAATCACTAAGATATCAAGGTCACATGTCCAAATTACATCAAAGCTACCATGGTCATATCTTATTATCTCTGCCAAGAGGTGAGGTTATGTTTTCACCCACGCTTCTAGGTCTATCTGTGAACAAGATTGCAGAAAACCTACATGGAATTTTAAACAGGTAGTCTTGGCATATCCTACAAATTATTTCATTTTGGTGACATTATGTGCTTCATTACTTTGACTCGGACATTAATAGAGATTAATGATAAGCGTGATTTCCCCCCCCCGTAAACCTTGGGAACCTTTATAACTTGTTGCTTTGATGGTTTGTATTTCAGAGGAATAGTAAAAAAAAACGCAACAATTTCTGTTTTAAGAAAATGCCCCACTCAAAATCTAGGAGTGTAGAGAGGAGAGATAAAACAGCGTGATGAAAACATGGATAGAATGAGAGAGAAACTAAGTATGTTCAGTGTAGGCTTTGTCCCTTGGCGGAGGTTTGCTCTCTCTTGAGAACTTTTTGTAGTTATTCCTGGACTTGAGTTTATATATAAATATCCAAGCAGAGTGGACAGCAGAGGCAGGATTGATAATGATTGGGGATAAAGTGATTTTTCCCTGACATCAGATGAATTGGTGAATCTAAATTGCCTGAAAGGGTTGTTGGTTGGTTGTCTTTGTAAATTAGCCATTTCATGAATGGGCCACCCTTCCAGAATGAACCCTGATTGAAGCAAGGACCAGTGTTCAGTACTTCCAAAGATACCAATGATGGATGACAGTTATTACTTTGATGTGTATTTGATGTCATAATAATCGGGAAACTAAGTTGCTTTGATGGAAGGTTGTGCTCTGTTAGGTCCTTTTTATAGTTTACAAGATGAAATGGATGTTTTGTTACTCAAAAATCCCACTTTGATGTCTAAGGTTCCTATCCCTCCCTCTAAATAAAAAATGCTAATAAAAAGCTGCTCTAAATGAATAGTTTCAGCAGCTCTCTGTGCAGCAACTAACTGACACTCTCAGTAGTGACCACCTCCACGTGAAGGGGGAGAGTGCTGTATATGAAGCCATCCATCGATGCACCAATCATGCCCCTGAACAAAAACAAACAAACACAGCTTTGCTTCTCTTGAAGGTATGATAATCTAATGTTACCACATTGTTAACCACAATCGGCTAACATCTTTAGCTGATTGTTGTATCTTAATGGACAGATATATAATCCACAAGGTTGCAATGGTGCTTTCACCATGAAGTGAAAGCACGACATGAAGAGAATGAAAGAGGAACAAATAAGAAGCTTATTACAAAAATCTAACGGTTTTGACATCCCCAACAGCAAAGGTATATCCCGAGAAGTCGCAATGTGAATGTGAGTCAGAAAAACATTGTTTTTTGTTGTTTGGTTGGTAAAATATTAACTATTAGACAAAAAATATAAATGAGCGATCTCAAGTTAAGTCATATTTAGATTAAATGGGATACAACTTCCAGGTTAGGAAGTACCAGTAAATAATAAAAGGGAATACTGTTCGTGCTTCATATTGATAGTGTTTTATCAAATGAATTGAGCTATTATTGTTAATCAAATGTGATAAAAAAAATTGCAAAATAATAATATAGCAAAATAAAAAACAAAAAATTGAGCCAGCCAATGAGTAAAGTTCCATTTTTGCTCAACATTCAAAGACATGGACACACAGACATAAATAGAAACAAAAGAAAACTTAATTGGTAAAATGTTTGAAAGCTTATGAATATAGACAAAATGGCCCACATGAAGCCCTGCCGTTTAATATTGCCGGGGACAGTTTAGCTATTATTCAGGCAACACATGGGGTTTGAAGAATATTCCTTTAAAAGACCTAGTTTTGTACATACACAAAATATTACTGAGCCCTAGTAACATTTCTACAGTTTTTTAAGGAAGTTTATATTTATATTAAAAACATAGAATATCTCCAGTCTTAACCTTTACATATTAAACTTGAGTTGACATGATAAACTGGCTGAGTAAAAATAAAAATTTGAATAACAAGTTGGCACAGGACTCTGGATTCAGGTACTTTAGCTCATTATGTTGAATTTGTCCTGTTGTCTCTGTAGGTTCGGCTGGCCTTGACTATTCCAGAGTACATCCTGACTATAAAGTCCAATGAGCTTGTGAAAAGCAACGAGTGCCAGGATATTGTTAATAATGCCATAAAACTGACCCCACTTAAACAGCACTTTCCTGGTTGCTGCAAACCTTACTGCTTGTCCTCGCGTACCAAATGCCAACTTTATGGCTATTGGAAGCTTTAGTCACGACATGCCAGTAAACGCCAATGAGGCATATGACGCCCCATAAGGAGTTGGGTCAATGTGATTCACAAAGACTCACATCCTCTTACCTATCAAGGCATTGCCTTCCACAATAACTTTGTCTATTGTATTGGTGGCTTTAAAATGGATAAGAATATGAATAATAAGGGGCAAATTAGACCGGAGCTACCATGACTGTGCAGAAATTGGACATGATGACACTCGCTCGGCATGTATCCACCCAAGCAATTCTGCAGATATCTTCTAACTACCGCTATGCTGAATTATTACATGAATGCAAGGGAAGTATAGACAGGTTATGTCTGCAAAGCTCTGCAGAGCAATGCAATCCTGACACGAACCAGTGGAGTTTCATTCCACCCATGAATTATCGGAGGAGCGATGCCAGTTGCAGAACAGTCAACCACATGGTGGGTAAAGATGTAAAGATGATCTTTTAGGATATTCTGAAAATGTCTGACAACAATATTTTCATAGATGTTATCAAGAAAGATGTGTTATTTTCACTCAAAACATAATTTCCAATGGTGTATTCATTTATGAAACACAGTCAACAACTGAAGCCTAGAAACTTGGTTAATTGCTTAATGGCTTTCTTATTGAACCAAAATTTAGATCTCTGCTGCTTTCAACTGGCAATACACATTGTTTCACATTGTTTCACATTTGCCATCGGCTCCGTTGAGTTTAGGTTGCTGCATATGCAGACCAGATCTTTGCGGTAAGTAGACTACATGACACGGGGATGACAAGACGTTTAGCCAACAGATGTATTTAAGTGGTGGCGCGAAACATCAGCATGCCGACATACTCTACGATGCCAACACGCTGATGTTTAGTAAGCATTATGTATGGTATGTATTGCATCTATCCATGTCTGCTTATCCTGTTAAGGGTTGCGGGGCCCAAGTCAATCCAAGTGGAAAACCATTCTTACTCATTCCTACAGTTTATTTAGAGTCATCAATTCAATTACATTTTTTTTACATGTTTTTTAGACTTTGGGACGAAGCCAGAGTACCCTGAGAAAACCCACGCAGACATGGGGTAAGCATGCAAACATTGCACAGAACGATGCTAAAGGACCTGGATTAGACCATGGTATCTTCTTACTGTCAGGAAGCAATGTTACCCACTGCTCCACAGTATCCATAGGGTGGCACAGCAAGAAGGTGCTTGATTCGAAATCCGCCGCTGCCCAAGCCTTTCTGTGCCGAAGGATGTTTACTGCCATTCCAAAATACAGACTCTGGTTTATCAGCTACAATATCAGGAATCACTACGACACTATACGTATATAATTTAAACAATTAAAGGTATATGATGCCTATAGTAATAGTCGATACTATAACAGTGCTTCAAATATAAGTAAAGCATTTTTATGCTTTACTTATATTTAATAAATAACACTGTCCAGCTAATACCACGGGATCCCGAGGTGTTATGAGACTGTATATTATCCCTCCAGCATATTCTAGGCCTACACTGGGGTTTTCTACGAGTTGATCATGCTTGAAAAACCTCCAAATGGAGGCATCCCAATCAGAGGCCCGAACCACCTGATGTGGCTCCTTTCAATGTGAGGGAGCAGCGGCTCCACTCCAAACTCCCTCTGGATGTCCAAACTCTGCAACTTATCTCTAAGGCTGAGCCTAGCCACCTTCGGTAGGAATTTGATTTCAGCTGCTTGTATTCTTGACCCTCTGGCCTTGTGTCCCGAGAGCTAAGGACCATAAGTGGGAGTTATAAAACACCCGCATTACTGCTGATGTTGCCCCAAACTGCCCGTCCATCTCGGTGTCCATTTTCACATCACTGTAGAATGAGTCACCAACATACAAAAACTCTGTCACTTTGAAGCAGCTATTAAACAACAGCATTTTCTGGCAGAGAACAATGGTCCAGATAGACACACATCTACTGTATTTAGCAGTAGGCCTGTGTGTTCTTTGAGTGAATAAATAAAAAGTTACACCATTGGATTATTCCCTGAAAACGCTTCAACATCGCTTGATTAATATTTTCTAGCCTCGGTGCAAACCACTGCCTAGGAAGCACAGTTTCCGTAAACCACATCACAAAGATATCAAGGGCGGATATCTGAACGATGCCAAAGCTATCATGGTTCCGCCAAGAAAGGAGGTCGTTTTTACCCATGTTTGTTTGTCTGTCTCTTATTCCTTGAATGAAGTTTATATCAAAAATATCCACCCAGACTGAACAGCAGAGCACTAAGGATGAGGACAGGATTGAAAGTTATTAGGTAAGAAGTAATTTTTTCATCCGATGGCATCCAATGAACTGGTGACTCTTAATTGCCTGTGAGGGTGTATGGTTGCTTGTCTCTAGATGGCCCTTTCATGAATTGGCGACCCATACAGTGTGAACCCCACCTCTAATCCAAAGTCAGCCAGGATAGGTTCAAGTCACTTGGAACCCTGAATAAAGAACCAATCTTCAGTACTGCCATTGATAAAAATGAATACACATCTTTGATGTGTTTTTGATGTAATAATAATAAGGACATCAAGCAGCCTTGATGGAAGGTTGTGCTCTATTAGATTCCTTTATAGTCGACAAGATGAAAGGGATGTTTTATGTTTCTCAGAAATCTCACTCTGATGTCTATGGTTCTTATTCCCTCCCTCTCTACATAAGCCAGGTACAACATATTATGAGATGTGGTACTGAACCACACCATCACCTCTTTTCATGTACTGAAATTGACAAATGTTGATTTTTGAATAATGGATAGACACTTTTGCGATGCAGTATTAACAGTTGATGGTGTTGAATTTCAAATTCACAAGTTCATACTCTTCAAATGTAGTCCATACTTCCGGTGAGTTGGTTTTTTGACATCAGGTTAAACTGTTTAATTAATCTTAAAATAAATAGATTTGATGTGTTTGTTTAGAAAAAGTCGGAAAAAAAAGGCCTACCACACAACCTAATTTGTCTCTTTAACTCTTAAACAGTCTTTGTTTTCCCTCCTCTGATGCTCTATTCTGGAGAGGAAAAAGGCAATGAAGTGCTCAAGGTTAAAAAAAGATTCATGCAGATTTTTCCATTAATGTCAATGTGTTATTTCCAGCTTTCAAACTCAATAACAGAGAAGGCTGTTAAAAACTGAGCCACATCGAGTGCAGAAAAGAACAGAACAGAACAGAACAGAACAGGCATCAACAAAAGCCAAGAAAACTATTTCTCTTATTACATCTAAAATTTGTACTTGCCAATATAGACAAAACCTAAAATAACCATTGGTAAATGGCTTTGCCGATCTAGCCGTCTCTTTGTTCTGCACATAATAAAACAGTAAAAGTAGACTGTTGCTCCTCTTATCTGTTACTGCTATAAGGAGCAGGTGCACCTCAGAGAACAGTAAGGTGTATGAATAGCCTCCATGTGCCTGTCACATTGAATGTAAGCAACCTTAATGTTTTCTTGTTTTTAACACAACAGCACTGAAACATATTGAGCGGATGAAAAGCATGAACGGTGGACGGAACCGCTAGTTAATTAAAACAAGCGTTGTAAGCATTCTATTCCGCGTCCGACTTACTACTTATTTTTTTTATTTAGCGGTTTCAATTTTTTCTCATCCATAGAATCTCATTCATATTTCCTCCCAGTCTCTGTAGCATCTCTTGTAAGGATTAGCCTAGAGTTTATCATAGTGACTCAATAAGCGCTGATATATGACAACAGAGGAACAGGGAGAAGAGGAAATGGGCTTGAGAAACAACGGCTCTGGCGCCCTTCAATACTTTGCTATTACTCTTAGTTGATGTGCAGGCTATCGCAGTGCATTCTGGGACTTGTAATGTATGTGGTGTATGTGCTTTATATCAGTGGGCCAGTTATAATAGAAATTAGATATTGTCTCTCGGGCTGGATATTGTTGTTGTGCAGGTCGGAGGTATCCCGCGGGCTTAAGTTTTTACATTTCTACTCTCAATTTACCGACAACTCCAACAAACTCAGTATCTCTCAAATACTTTCAAGCAGGTCGCCCAGCATTCACACACATACTTTCTTCAGAAACTATTATATTTATCCTCCACAGCACAGATTTAAAGTACATCATTCTACAGGCTGACCTGCATTGGTAGAGTTCAGGGAACTGGTCGGAGTACAAAGAAATTGGGGAATGGCCTCATTATTAAGAATTCAGTCCATGTCATGGTTGTCTCTGGGTATTTCCACCTTTTTCACTCTCAATGGACCTTAGAGCTCAAGGTTGATTACTAAACATACCCTCCAATTTCAATCATCTGCTGTCCGTCTTAATCCACAGAAATCTTTTCCAGTCATCCCCTGACAGAAAGCTGTTTGAGATAGCAGATCTGTCTTCAAAACTCATGCAGCACATCATTGACTTTGCAGACACAGGCTCTATGTCTGTGCAAAAAGATGATGCAAAGGAGCTGTTTCTAGCTGCCAACATGTTTGAAATAACAGGCATTACAGAAGCATGCTGCAGCATCCTGGAGGATCAGCTCAGTCCAGAGATGTGTATTGGTATTTGGCAGCTCACCAATACCTGCTCCCCGCCTCCACTCCATCACAGGGCCTTTCGTTATATCACCAACAACTTTGAGGAAGTTGCTTTGAGTGAAGAGTTTCAGCAGCTCTCTGTGCAAGAACTCGCTGACATCCTCAGTAGTGACCACCTCAATGTGAAGGGGGAGAGTGTCGTATATGAAGCCACACTTCGGTGGATCAATCACGCACCTGAACAAAGACAAACACACATGGCTTTACTTCTGTCGAAGGTATGATGATCTTATGTTACCACATGAGTTTAGATTTACATCTTTAGCTGATTGTGTCATCTTAGATGGACACCGTGACCAAAACTACAAGGTCACAATGGTGCTTACAAACATGTGACATCATGGATTTGATCAGAATCAAGGAATCATTCTAAATGTCATTCCAAAGTTTTGGTCAGCTTATTATTACAAAAATCTATAAAACGGAAAGTCATTGCAGACTGACAGTTAAAGGGTCTGACAGCCCAATCCATGGACCTAACTGGGCCTATGCTGTTGTCCGCGACAGCAAAGGCATGTCCCTGACAAGCCCAATTTCGTGCATTGTACAAACAATCCCATTTATTGAAGACTTCAAGTAAAATGTAAATTTAAGTCAGAAATAATATATTTTCAAAGATAAGATAAGATTAACTTTATAATCCCTGATGGATATTAGCCTTGGGCAGTCATACAACTCTGTGCAAGTAAAGCAAGACAGGATAAAGAAAAAAAAGAAAGAAACTAAATAAAATGAAAACAACAAGAGGCTAATGTAAACAGTTTACATGACATAAGGTGAATAAGTACTCCACATGGGATGTGTGAATGTGTAAGTCCATACAATATTGCACTTAACGTATTCAAATTGCACATTATATGTTGCAAATTGTATTGCACCAGTGAGTGAGGAATGGACCTGAGAAAGCATTTATGATGAAACCGTTGTCAGGGGTCAGAACTGAGCTGTTGTTTAGTAATTAAATTGATTCGGGTAGGACGTACAGTTTGCTTCTGTGTTTTGGCGTTCTGTAGTGTCTACCTGATGGTAAAAGATTCTTGAGGCAGAATGTGTGAGGGGTCATTTAAGATCTTGTCGGTTTGTCTGACAATAGTTTTTTCCTAAATGTTGTTCGGAGAGGGCTGTTCCGTCCTACCAACCATTTTCCTTGCTGCTTTGACCACGTGCTTTCATTGGTCTTGGACTGGACTGTGTGGGTGCCATACCAAGCAACCATGCCATAATCAGTTTAACTAATTTCACAAGAAAAGCATAATTGAATGTGGCAAGGATCTTGGCAGCAAAACTAAACAGTCTCAGTCTGCGAAGAAAGTGCAGTCTTTGAGCCAACCGAGAACACAGATCATCAACGTGGGTTGTACCTGATACCTGTAGGAGCTCACCTATGCGATCACACTGTTTCAACGACTACAGGGTCATGAGATCCCACTTCCGTGGGGTCAAATATTATCTCTTTTGTTTTGTTGACATTCAAAATGAGGTTACGGTTGGCGCACCAAATTTTGAATTTCCCTGTGGTAAGGTGAAGGGCAGGGATTGGTGGATAATAGGCTTAAATGATTATAAATTAAAATTGGTTGATGTGGTTGTTTAAGTGATTGCTCCTGCAGTCTTTGGTATACAGTGGGAGGAGAACAGGCGAACTGACACAGCATTGAGCTCGACCTATGCTGGAGGTACTGCTATTGGAGAGGTTGCCATTTATTTTAACCTGCTAGGATCTGCTCCCAAGGACTCAGCAGAACCATTTATTAAGGAGGGGCTTGCATTGGGGTTATTCAGTTATTCAGTTTATGCACAAGCATATGCACATACGTGAATGTGCCAAAATCTGCGAATAACGCACGTGCATAGGCCTAAGACCCTGCCTGTATGCAAAATTAAGTGGGTCTAACCCTGAGGCTTTTTTTAAAACACTTCATAGCCAGAGATATTTGGGATATTGGTCTGAAATCATTGTCGGCAGAAGTGTACGGAATAATGGTGGCTTCTTTCATGAGGGCTGGAATAGTGTGGTTGGCTAAAGACTGTTGGAAGATAGGGGCAATGCAGCAGTTATTTCAGAAGAGCATTTGCAGAGTAGGGAGACAGACAATACCTCCGGCCCTGTAGAGTTTTTGTTACACACTCCGCCAAAACAAACACCTGGACATTTTGTGTGTAAATGCTAGCTCGTGAGAAGCATCAGTGGCTGTCCTTGAGTTCAAGGCTTCAGCTTTTTCATTCAGGAAATCTTGTGTTTCAAATCTAAGGAAGAAGGATTTAGTTTATCTGCTCGGTCCGGGCCGTAGAGACTAACTGTTTCCTGTAAGGGGCCTTACTGCCTGGTTCGTTCACTGTTGTCAAGCTGTAATCCTGGGTTTTTGGCGCTGCTGACGTTTGAGTTAGCATCCAGGGCTTGGTTTCTGAAGTTGTCCATGTGGATCTCCCTCAAGAACGCATCCACATCTTCTCTGGGTCTAGTCTATGGAGTTAAATTACTGCCAAAAGTCTGCACACAAACGCAACACGATTTACGTGCATGAAACATAATTCGCGAGCAAAGAGCGTGATTCGCGAACAAAAAATGTTATCTGCGAGCAAACACAATGTGATTTAAAGGAAAAACATAATTGACAAACAAATTTTATCTGTTTTGCAAACATAAATGTGCTACAGCCAACTGCAGCATGTCTTACAAGTACAAAAGTGCATTTAGAAGTACAAGAGAATCTATCCTACAACTGCACAAAACGAAAAAAACTATCCAATCAATTTTGTTCTTTCACATCCATATTATTTTCATTGGATTCCTGCTGTTAATGCCTGGTACATTATTGACATTTATTTGATTCTTCCTCTGTGTAGGGCATCCACAGTTCGTGGTGGACTTCTTTCCTTCATCCCAAACCATTCTCTTGACAGTTTATATGTTATTGTTTTGGTGAGTGTTTTGACTTTCTGCTCAGCAGTTCCTGCTAGTGAGGCTTCTGGCACTTTATCGAGGTCTTGATCTGGTTAGTACCGTTCTGTGATGTCACTCATCTTGGACCATATTATGCATTACTTCACAGGATGGACTTGGTTCACTGGGGTGGCATCAAGTTGGTTAGTCTTGAGCTGGCAAAGGTGCTGTGAGATCTCCAGTACGGTGGGTGGCTTCCTGACAGGAGATCTCCTGCGTCTCCCAAGGTGCTACTTCTGTGCGCTGCACCACTACCCCTCGTTTACAAACTTTGTTCTGGCTGGATGTATTTTAAGCTCTTTAGCAATTTTTGAGATCTTGCCACAGTGTCACTTTACTCACAATGCTTCCCCAGATAATGTTATTTGGATAAGCCATCTCGGTGTCTGTGAGTGCCTAGCCATTACCGTTTTGTCTGTTCTGTCGAGTCTCTCGTTCTTGCCCTCTCTCGGAAGACTCTGGGGGTATGACGTAATGTTAATATTTGATTCTCTTAAAATGTTTTCTTGATGTAGGGAAACCCTCTGTTGTTGCTGCTAAATTTTATTTTAAAAGGATTCATATATAAAAAAAAGAAAGTCAGAAGTAACTACATTACACTTCTTTCGTGCTTACAAACTCTTAAAAACTTTGCTCTTCTAAAAGAAGTTTTAAAATATATTTTAGGGTTAACCAAATTCATTTAGCCAATTGATATATAATATGAAAACAAATGATCCAGTTCAACAAGAAATAAGCTTTTTACGTGAATGCACAATTCATACCAGATCATAAAATCTAAGAAAATGTTTAAGGAATCCAAAAGTAATCCCAGATATTTAAAACACGTTACAGTCACTACGTAATCCAGGGGATTAGGTTACAAAATACATTTTAGGCCATTTTTTCGGTAATAAGTTTAAGTAATGAGTCAAAACAAAGGTCAGAATGACAACAAGGTGACACAGGGGGTCTGGGCTCTTGATTCAAGTACTATAGTTCATTAATGTTGAATTTGTCCTCTCATCTCTGTGTAGGTTCGGCTGGCCTTGACTACTCGGGAGTACATCTTGACTGTGAAGTCCAATGAACTTATGAAAAGCAACGAATGCCAGCACATTGTAAATAATGCTATAAAACTCAAAAATATTATCATCTCAACTACACCGCACTTTCCTGGTTGTTGTAACCTTGCTGCTCGTCCACGTCAACCAAATGCCATCCTATTGGCTATTGGAGGCTGGAGTAACGACATGCCAATAAGCGCCATTGAATCTTATGATATCCGCATGAACAGTTGGACCAATGTGACAACAAAAGAAGCACGTTCTCTTACCTATCATGGTATTGCTTACCACAATAACTTTGTCTATTGTATTGGTGGCTATGAAAATCAGAAGGCTATCAGCAAAGTGCAGAAATTGGACATGAGGACACTCACTTGGCAGGAATTGGCCCCCATGCACTGCAGCCGATGCTATGTAACAGCTACTGTGCTGAATGATAACATTTATGCAATGGGAGGTCGAGATGGGGTACTTCGGTTCAACTCTGCAGAGCGGTACAGTCCTGAGACGAACCAGTGGAGTTTCATTGCGTCCATGAATTATCATAGGAGCGACCCCAGTTGCACAACACTCAATAACAAGGTGAGAAAGATGAAATAAAATAAGAAAGTAGATATTGTTTGGAGTAACCCTTCGGGATTTTCTGAACATGTCTGACAATAATATTCTCAGAAATGTTATTAAGAAAAGTGGTATTTTCTACCAAAAAAATTATTTAAGTTTTTCTATTTAATTTCTATCAATTTAAGAAACACAGCAATGAAGCCAAGAAGAAACATGCTAAATTGCTTAATGGCTTTCCTGTTGTCCTTAGATATACATTTGTGGTGGTTTCAACGGGCGAGAGTACCTCAATACTTGTGAATATTACTGCCCAGAGACCAACCAGTGGACTTGTTTCACCCCCATGTGCTTCCGGCGTGGTGGAATTGGTGTTGCTGCTTATGCAGACCAGATATTTGCGGTAAGTACATCAAACACGGATGATACAACTTTTAGCCAGTAGGTGTTATTAAGTGGTAGGGCACTACATCAGCATGATAACCTACTCTTCACTATGTCAGCATGCTGATGTTTTTCAGCTTTATGTATGGCATATACACAATTATACAGCATTTTAGCGACTTGTAAGAATCTATAATCTGATGTGGCTTGGGATGTAGTTCTGCGCTTATCGGACATATGCTGTGCAATCCCCAGTCCGTGTATATGTCCAAGTGTCCTTCAGGAGGATGCATTGGTGTTTGAGTGATTGTGTGAAAGGTTACTGCTCCTTAAGAACAGGTGGCATGCAGCATGGTAGTCCATCCTACGATTATATGAATATATGTTAATGTCTGCACAGTCCATTTACCATGTGTACTGTGGGACATGAATATCTTTGCCGTTATTCTTTTTTATCCCTCAAATCAGACATTTTTTAAACTTCTTGGAAACATGAATGGTTATCTGGTTTTGTGTCAGCTTCTCCATGGAACTGAGATACTGTCCCTTTCTTGAGTCTTTTTTACTTTTCCTGACAGGTTGGTGGATATAATGGCAGCTTATGTTTGCGCAATGCTGAGGCCTACAACCCAGAAACCAACACCTGGAAATCAGTGTCTACCATGTCAACCCCTCGTAGCAACTTTGGCATTGCAGTTCTCGATAACAAGCTCTTTGTTGTCGGGGGTTTCAACAGCACCATCACTACCAATACTGTGGAGTACTACGATGTAAACACTGATAAGTGGTATAATGCCTGTGACATGGATATTTTCCGTAGTGCTCTGGCTTGCTGCATGGTGTCGGATCTCCCCATCATTGCAGAATAAACCATCAGTCATGATGACATGCCATTTGTAAATTTAGATGGAGACATGATGTAATCAGGGCGTTTACATTGTGATTTGAAAGTCAAAAGTGATTTGACTGGAACCCTAAATTCCAGAGTAGTGTAAAACGCCAGACTACTGGTGGTCAAAGTTTCTATAATTCTATTCAGGACAACTGCAACGCTACTGAGCAGTTTTAGCAAATACCCTACCCTATACCATCTGGCAACAATTTAATGTAATAAAAATAATTTTTTTTGAGAATTTAGCTGATCTTACATTGGAATAGCAACTGGAATTTGGCAAGTGGAAGAACCCTTAATTAGGGGGATGGCATGAGCGGTAGGCCATATACTGCATTCACCTATGTGTATGGAAATATGCAAATTCATAAAATCACTCACATCATTAATGTAAGGCATCAGTTCCCCCACCCTCCAGCTGGTTCTGAGTCTACCGGGTGGTCTCCTCCCAGTTGATCATGCCTGAAAAACTTTCAAATGGAGGCGTTCCGAAGGGAACACAACATGAGGCCCAAACCACCTCATGTTGCTCCTTTCGATGTGAAGGAGCAGCAGCTCCCCTCCAAGCTCTTACGGGAATGCAAGAGCGCTGCAACTTTTTTCCAATGCTGAGTCCAGCCACCCTCGAACGGAGCTCATTTCTGACTCTTGCACTCTTGACCTCCTTAACTTGGGTATCATGAGCTTATGATCATAGGTGAGGGTTCGAACGTAGATTGATCAGCTCTTCACCACAATGGACTGATCAAACCCATGTATAACTGCTAATGAACCCTGGTCTCATATAAACACAGTATTAGGTGGTTCAATGGATATCTGCGTGCTGTGCTTGAATCAGTCAGTGAATTGTACTTCCTGTGACAGGTGCTGTCTCAACATTCTGAAGGGTATATAGGGTACATAAAAAGTTATACTAGTGGATCATTCTCAAACCATCTAAACATCTATGGAATAAAAATATATTTTTCAGCCTGAGTGGGAAACAACTGCTCAGGAAGCCTGGTTTCCGTATACCACATCACTAGGATATCAAGGTCACATGACTCAAATAATAATAATAATATATAGGGCAGTAGCCTGAATAAGTCTTTGGGTGTCACTATTAAGCTGTTTAGTGCCTTTGTGAATTATTAATTATAGGGATTTGTGAATCCCTTGCAGGACACCATGGTTCAGGAAACTGTTCCGCAGGGGGGGGGGGCTTTCTTGTGTCAATGTTGAATGTCGCTCTTTCATAAGGTAAGCAGTACTAATGATGGCCAGAAACATTCATATAGTATCTGTTCTAAAAATAACCATCCATTTGAAATTTTTCGGTTATGAGTTAAATAAGATGTATATCTTTATTTTGGTCTGGGTATGGGATGCATTCGCTCAAGTTTCCTTTGTAAATACTGATTGTAAAGTCAATAAATTACAGCATGTAATTAGTGCACCTCGTCATCTGAAATAGGGCACGTAATGTATTTAATTAAAAACTAACATTAGTTATTCACAATGTTTTATTTGGCACTTTCATTTAATTTATTTATTTTTTGTTCTATAATGTAGGATCTTGTTTTAATGTTTACTAACGCTCCCTCATAAGGTCGAGCTAGAAGTACAAGGCGCTGTTGTTGGAGCTAATAAAGTACCACAGTCTCAACCACAATCCCTAACCCGTGTCCAGTGCTTCCTTCTCTCCGTACATTATCCATGAACAACAACTAAAACACAATGCAGAATCCCAGGCTGTGCCGAAAGGCTGCAGCAAGAGTAGGTTCACAAATATATTTTATCTATGGGTACCTTTCAGGACCCTCAAGGTCACCTTACAGATGCAACAATAAAAACAACAAAAATCAGGACATTAGTAAAATGATATGCAATAAAAAGCTAAAAATATTTACAAGTGCAGCAACAGTGATCACACAGAATAGGCAAGTCTACATAAATGAGTATTCAGGCGGGATTTGAAATTAGGGTCAGAGTCAATGTCCCAGATTGGTTCGTGTGAGAGAGTTCCAGAGATGAGAATCTGCTATGGACCCCATTGATGATAAACAGACAGGAAGCAGAGTGAGGAGCATGGATGAGGAAGACCGACTAGTACGAGAGGGTGTGTAGGGATGGAGAAGGGTAGAGAGGTACAGAGGTGCGACGTAATGGACAGACTTGAAGGTTTGAAGGAGAATCAGTATTTGACAGAGACAGTGAAGTTGCTGGAGTATAGAAGTGATGTATTCTTTAGGAGGAGTTTGGGTACTTATGCGGGCAGCAAGGTTCTGGACCAACTGAAATTTATGGAAGAGCTTGAGTGAAAGACCAGAGCGGAGAAAGTTTCAATAGTCAATCCCGGATGACTATCCAGGATTAGTCATCCAGGATTGACTATTACAGTGTAGCCATTATTCAGGCTAGACGTGAGCATCGAAGGCTATTCCGTTAGACATAGTTCTCATCATTTACAGAGAATGAATGTGCCCTCAGAACATTGCTTGTTTTTTTTTACGAAGTTTATATCAATAATATAGAACATCACCAGTCTTAACCTTTATATATTAAGATTGAGTTAACATGATAAACTGGTTGAGTAAAATAAAAGCCAGAATGATAAGATGGCACAGGGGGTATGGGCTCCAGATTCAGGTAATATAGCTCATTATGTTGAATTTGTCCTGTCGTCTCTGTGTAGGTTCGCCCGGTCTTGACTACCTGTGTGTTCAGCTTGACTGTGAAGTCCAATTAGCTTTTAAAAAAGCAACAAGTACATGTGCATTGTAAATAATGCCACAAAACTCAAATATTTAGTGACCTTATCTACACCGCACTTTCCTGTTTGCTGTTAGCCTGTTGTCCCCGGCTAACAAATGTCTTCCTATTGGCTATTGGAGGCTGGAGTCATAAAATACCAATAAGCGCCATTGAGGCTTATGACATCCGCATGAACAGTTTGATCAAACTGAAAACCAAACTGAAAACTGAAGCTTTTCCTCATGCCTTTCAAGGTATTGCCTGACTCAATAACTTTGGCTATTGTATTGATGGTGTTGTCGGTTGTATTGGAGGCCTTAAGAAGCAGGCTACCAAGACTGTGGAGAAATTGGACATGGCATAAACCGTCACTGCCGAGGCTTTATAACTGCCAATATGCTGAATGATTACAATTATGCGATGGGAGGAAAAGTCGCATTATGTCGAGTTGTACAATCCTGAGACGAAACAATGTAGTTTCATTCTGTCCATGAATTATCACAGGAGCGATGCCAGTTGGGGCAGTAAAGGTAAAATAGAGCAGTTGGTTTGACCACCTGTTCCTCAAACAAATCCAAGAGGTCCCTCACATGGGATCAAACAGAATAAGGTCTAATGGACTGAAACTTAGAAACTCAGTGGGAGCATAATGTTTCAACACTGAAATGGCCTCATCTTTGAGCTGCACTGCAAAAAAGCTTCTCATCATGTTCTTCACACTACTATAAAACTGTTATACAGATTCCTGTGACTGGGGGTTGATATGCAGATTGATGCTTTGAGGTTATATCAACTCATAAAACCACTTCCTGATACAGTTTAGATGTGAAATTGGGACCTGACCTCTGTGTGACTAGATGATACGTGGTTAACCTGCACCTAATAAGGTGATCTATTGCCTTTGCATTAATGCTGCTCAGTGGATTAGCCTTGGGATACCCTGTGGCTACATGGTATGGCTCATAAATGGTAAATTATATTCATTACCACGCTTTGTTTTCGGCAAAGGCCCAACACAGCCAATCATAACATGAGCAACAGGATCAGGTTCCATAGCCACTGACTTCAATGGTGTGACAGGTGGGGGCCTACCACGTTTTAACACCGCCTGACAAACATGACATGAATGATAAGTTGCTGTACATTCTTTATGATGCTTGGCCAATAAATGTAAAAACTTATTAAGTCCAGGCTCTTTCTAATACCCCAATGACCACCTAGTGATGAATCACAGGCCGGTTGCATCACCCCCTGATGAAAACTCAGGGGCAGTACTACCTGCACATACACAGTCTGTTCCTCATTTTCCGGCAGCAGAGCAGACCGCCAGTTCTCAAAGAGAATGTTATGCTTAATGAAATAGCATGGAAGCACACTCATGACCTTCCTAGCACAATTCCTTGCCGAAAAGAAGAACTATCCATATCTGGCAAATGCACTATTGCCAGATATGGATAGTTCTTCTTCTCCAAAACTAAAGTCTGGCTGTTACTCACTATGTTGGAGAGCAATATTCTCTTGTCTCTCATGTTCTAACCACATCCTCCTCTAAATAAAGCACATTAGTCAGACACAATACTCTGACTGGCTTGGCGATGTCATTGTCCAGTGTAACCTCCCCCGCTATTGCAATAAGCTGACACTTTTTCAGTCTCCAGAATCAATCAATCGGATGTCTGCCCAAGACTGACTGTGAAACATCAACTGGATCATTAATCATGACAACTCTGACGCTACACAGCCAAACAGAAATGCTCTAAACCCTATTCACTAGCACTGCGACTGTATAGTCGCAGTGCTAGTGAATAGTATAAAATGATATATAAAAGATAGATCTCCTCAAGTCAATTCATATGCGTACTTCATCGGCCCCACGGTTGAGAAATTATGATCGAAAACTTATGGGACATAAAGCTCCCTTTAATGTCGGAAACAAACAAATCACTCCAGTTCTTCCTCACACTAAGGTCTACATGGCTATAAAATTTGAAAGTGATCCATGAAATGGTTTTTCAGTTATTGCGTTCACATGAAGGACCTGCGGCGATGAAAACTCCATAATATTGCCGACTTTTCACTGATATAATTACTTCAACTTGTAGTCCATTACCCTCCGAATTAATCATAGACGGCTTGTGACTAGGTAAGCCCAACTCTCTAGTCTGATAGCCACTCAACTAATCTCATAAGAGTTGAGGTGCCATGCCAATGGAGACATATTAAAAGTGCTTACAGTATTAAAGTTTTGAAATACTAAAACAGAAAAGGTTGGGTGACCAAACTTCCATTGCTCTAGCTCTAGTGTCAGCCCATTATCGATTACTATGTCCCCAGGAGGATGAATATTTACATGACTGTCTGCGGACTCATCAGTGACATTGTCACTATATTCAAAACAGATGTTTTGAAGCTCACAGTTCAGTTTAAGGCCATCACCTATGAGACAACTGAAAAAGATAGAAATCGGTGTGTTATTTTCTAATTGGATCAATTACTATGTTATAAGCAGCAGTGAAGTCAATGCTATGTAGCAAGCTTTAGGCTGAGGTTAACAGAACCTGAAGCATTTTTCATTCAGTATTAAAGACATCTTGCCTTGATGGAAGTTTTTGCTCTATTAAGTGCCTTTCTAGTTGACAAGATGAAATAGAGGATCTGATGTCATCCTCTTAAATACCCTACTTTGATGTCTGAGGTTCCAATCCCACTCCTCTCTACATAAGCTCTATGAGACAACTTTGAGATGTGGTTCTTAACCACATATCATCAGAAATGTTCAAGCAAAGTAAAAATTAATTGGGGGTAATGGGAACACATTTTTGTGATGCAATCATCACAGTTGATGGTGCTGACTTTCAAATTCACAAGTTCATCCTCTTCAAATTCAGCCCATACTTCCGGTGAGTTAAGTTGATTAGTTCATATTTCATAATAAATAGATTTACTGTGACGTGGGGTTTATTTGAGAATAACACAGATTTCTTGTGTACTTCCTAAAATGGTTCATTATAATAATTATAATAATAATAACAATATTAATAATAATGTATCCTTTATTAATCCCAATCCTTTGGATCTTCTAATTCTACCCACTCTGCCTACATCTGACCCCTAAACTCAATACATTGATAATGCTATATAGACTACACTATATGTCTACTTATATACCAAAAAATCCATTATTATTTCAGTGCACATCAGTTACTCTACTTTTTGGGGCTCTATTCAGTGTGCTGGGTTCAAAATAAGCACTTTCACTTATAGCATCTTAAACAGCAGACCAAAAGGGGCACTGTCAGACACAGTGTTTATTTCCCACCACTAACAGGTTCCATTGTAAAGAGATGATTAATAATAATCTGACTTCAACTGCTGTGGCTGATAGGTGTATGTTGAGCCGTCAGACGTGCTTATAGATTTTGCTTCTTAGCATCTTTCCTCCAGGCCTCGACTGAGGCTTTCCCTTCTTTACCAAAACGAATAGGATGCTCTCTCCGCCACTTGCAACAACCTTCTGGCAACTGCTTTCCTATTGAGGCTCGTCACTTTTCCTTTTGTAAGCAGATGGCACACAGACTGGGCTGGGAATTCAAAGCATCCCATGTTCTGCTGTAAATAGTCATGCTATGCTGTCCCCCCCTTTTCCCAGCACTTTAGGGCCAATTCTTGGTACTTGATCTTCTTTCTCTGTACTGTTTCCAGTACAGAAAATAGTACAGAGAACAATAAGGTGCGCTAAGTTGAGTTGGTGTTTTTTTACATTTCTTTGTGAGACCATATCTGACATCAGTATTCTGAGCAATAAGCAATTCTGGGAACTGGAGTTTTATGCCCAAGTCAAAACACATCTACTCTTTCAATGATTCTCAGGTTCGTTATGGTTGCATTGAACATCTGACATTTATCCGTCTTTAGCATAGGTGATGAGTTTCAGCAGTGGATTTGTTTTGAATGGAATCCTATTGTCCTGCTGTCCAACAATGACATTCCTTATCGCGACAACTATTGTCTCCCCGAACTCAAAACAATTTTACGTGCCAAAAGAAATGTTAGTTGTGGTTCGTTGTTTGGAAATGCTGGAAGCATTCATACTCTAAGTTAGCTCGGACCTCAAGGTCAATTCCTGTAAATAGTGTGAAGAAAATGCTGAACATTTTTTATTTTCAATCATCTCATCTGCTGTCTTTCTTCTTCCACAGAATTCTCTTCCAGACATCCCCAGACAAAAAGCTGTTTGAGATAGCAGGTCTGTCTTCAAAAATGATGCAGCACATCATTGACTTTGTATACACAGGCTCTATGTCTGTGACAAAAGACGATGCACAGGAGCTGTTTCTAGCAGCCAACATGCTTGAAATAACTGCCATTAAAGAAGCATGCTGCAGCATCCTGGAGGATCAGCTCAGTCCAGAGAAATGTATCGGTATTTGGCAGCACACCAATACCTTCTCCCCACCCCAACTCCATCACAGGGCCTTTCGCTATATCACCAAAAACTTTGAGGAAGTTGCTTTGAGTGAAGAGTTTCAGCAGCTCTCTGTGCAGGAACTCACTGACATCCTCAGTAGTGACCACCTCAATGTGAAGGGGGAGAGTGTCATATATGAAGCCATCCATCGGTGGGTGAATCATGCACCTCAACAAAGACAAACGCACTTTGCTGTTCTCTTATCAAAGGTATGATAAATATCTGTTATTACATTCGTTCAGACCACCACCAGGTACTCCACTGCTTCATCACTGCCTAGGAACTGTACAAGGTATATTATCTCAACCTCCTCCACTGTTGCCTTTTATGTAGTTTTTAAAATCTTTGATCCCTCACTCTCATCTCTTGGATTTATCAATGTCAACGTAAATGATGGATATACTGATTTCTGGAAAAGTTTGCACATGACGGTGGTAGTGAGTATTAATGAGCCTTAAGCCATGTTCATATTAATTTATTAACGACTGAAAAGCATTTAGAGAGCGCAAACCTCTGCCAAGGGCCAAAACCTACCTCTGAACCTACTTTGTTTCTTCCTCATTCTCTTCATGTGTTCAACATGTTGGTTTATTAACTGCTCCACAATGCTAGACTTTGAGTGGGGCATTTTTTTTAAGAGTGTACACAATGTCTGTTTAAGATTTAGACTTACATCTTAAAAAGACACTGGCTGTATTCTTTCGAGGTGCAACAATACCTGGTTTTGGAAAAAAATCATACAGATTTCTCTGTTAAAGTATGAGTTATTCCCAGCCTCTAAATCTACCAAACATTACGACAAACTCGTAGTATCTCTCAAATGATCTAGCTGTTCATCTCCAGCATTTTCCACTTTAGCATCTCTGTTAAGTCCACTGAGCCCCAAGCTCCACGCCAAAGGAACATCAAAGGAACAAAAGCATCAATAATGTAGTGTTTCAAGAGAGCGCCTCTGCATATTGTAACATCACTACACAAAACAGTATATTAGTTTATTTTACTTTAAATGCTGCTAAACACGTGAAGTACCATAAAAATGTAATTATTTGTAGGATATGCATTAGTTATAAACCTTTTTATAACTAATAGATGGATTTTCATCCATCCATTTGTTTTTCTGTAATATTGCTTACATACAAAAAAACAGACAAACAAACACACAGGAGAGAAAACATAAACTCCTTCCTTGATGGAGGCAACAATGAAAAGACAGAGCATCACCTGTCTCATCCTTTTAAGCTGATATTTGAGTTGAAATTACGAATTGGTTGACACATTTTGAATCTGAGTAATTCCAGGATGGCAGAACTATGAACTATAGTACTTGAATCTAGTGGTCTGGGCACTAGGGTCAAGTACTATAGTTCATTAAGTTCAATTTGTCCTATTTTCTGTGTGTAGGTTCGGCTGGCCTTGACAACTTGGGAGTACGTCTTGACTGTGAAGTCCAATGACCTTGTGAAAAGCAACGAGTGCCAGCGCATTGTTAATAATGCCATAAAACTCAAATATTTTATGTCCCCAACTACATCATACTTTCATGGCTGCTTTAACCCTGCTCGTCCTCGCCTACCCAATGCCATCCTATTGGCTATTGGAGGGTGGAACGTCAACAAGTCAGTAAACGACATTGAGACTTATGACATCTGTATAAACAGCTGGATCAATGTCACAAGCGAAGACGAGCGTGGAATTGCCTATCAAGGTATTGCCTTCCATAATTACTTTATCTATTGTATTGGCGGCCTTGAAAATATGGAGTATACCAACAATGTGCGGAAATTGGACACGAGGACACTCACTTGGCATGAATCGGCACCCATGCACAGTCGCCGATGCTATGTAAGTGCTACTAAGCTGAACGAATACATTTATGCAATCGGAGGTCGAAACAGCACATTTCGGCTCAACACTGCAGAACGATACAGACCCGAGACAAACCAGTGGAGTTTCATTGCATCCATGAATCAGCAGAGGAGCGACGCCAGTTGCACAACACTCAACAACAAGGTGGGTAAATCTGAAAGCATCTGGGAAAATGATGATCACTGAGCCAAACGCACAGTCCGCAGGTACCGAATGGGCAACTGAGATGGTATAAGAAGGAAGGCGGACATTTCGACATAAAATCTTTCTTTTTTTTTCATTCGATTTTTCAGTCGTTCCTCAGTTGGGAAATGCAAAGGAGGATAAATCAGAATTGTTGATATAATTACCAAATTTCATATAGTTTAGAAACAGGGATCTCAAATAATATTTTTACAAGCTAAATATTTGCATAGTAATGAAAGAAACATTTGCATTATAATTACATACATACATACATACATACAAAGTAAGTTCAGATTAATATAGGACTAGGAGAAAGTCCTGTGACTGGGATCAATTGTATCTGCTTTTGCTTTGTAGCACTTTGAGATTTGATCCAAATGTAAAGTGCATTATAAATTAAATGTATTATTATTATTATTATTATTATCAACTGGGATAGGGGTGCTTAAAGATCACGGGGGAAGAAAGAGACAGATGGGAACATACAGCGAAAGAGAGGAAGGTAGAGCCAGATGTGGTGCCCCCCCCTATAGTTTTATATCTTATGCCAACCAACCCTCTTAAGTTAGCATGACAGATCAGCTGTTGTATCACTTTATTTATCTGTTAGATATTTATGTATCGTTTGTATTAATTTAGGAAACATAATCAAAAATTGAAGCCAATAAAAGTGCTTAATTTCCTTTCCTGTTGTCCCCAGATTTACATTTGTGGTGGTTTCAATGGGCAAGACTTCCTGAATACTTGTGAGTATTACAACCCAGAGCCCAACCAGTGGACTTTTTTCACCCCCATGATCAACAATCGAAGTGGACTTGGGGTTGTCTCTTATGCAAACCAGGTCTTTGCGGTAAGTACATGAAACACGGATGACACGAGATCTAGCAGCCAGATGTTTTTAAGTGGTTTGGCGAAAGCTTCTGAAAACGTTCATTCATCAGCTCCTATCTACCTGTCCATGCGTTATTGAGCAGGACTTTTGCTCCCAATGGTTGCTCCTGGTTGTATGATTTGATCAAAGGTTACTGCTCCTGATGAACAGGGGGAAATATATAGGAAATGTATCATATTTATTATACTCGGGGACATAAATATCTATCCCATTCTTTTTTTCCGTACAAGAAATTCAAGAAACATGAATGTTTATCTGATTTTGTGTCAGCCTCTCCATGCGGGAGAGTCACTCCCCCTTCACTCTAGTTTACTTTTCCTTACAGGTTGGTGGATGTGATGGTAACCTACGTTTGCGCAGTGTTGAGGCTTACAGTCCATATACTAACACCTGGCATGAAGTGTCTACCATGTCTACCCCCCGTAGCAACTTTGGCATAGAAGTTCTCGATAACAAGCTCTTTGTTGTTGGGGGCTTCAACAGCATCATCACTACCAATGCTGTGGAGTACTACGATGTAAACACTGATATGTGGTATAATGCCTGTGACATGCATACTTTGCGCAGCGCTCTGGCTTGCTGCGTGGTGTCAGATCTCCCTAACATGGCAAAATACACCATCAGTCGTGATAACATGCCGTTTGTAAATGTAGAGGAAATCCCATGAAACTAGATTCAGGGGATTCCATCTAACATGGAGCTGAAGGGATTTAAGTGTGATTTGACAGGTCAGTGCAACTTTAATTTCAGCAGAGCTGAAAGTGCAAGACTACTGTTGGTCAACCTCTCCATGTAGTATTCCTGCACAATCCTGACCTATACCATAATCCCCCATGGCTACAATTTAATGTGATAAAACATTTTCTTGAGCATTCAACTGAAGTTTTCTTTTACTCAGTTTTTATGTGAGAAGCAGGGATTAATGTGGCATTAAGCAGGCCGGGGAAGCCTGAATTCCAGAATAGTGGCAAGAGCAATACTAGAATGTATATATATGTATGTTTGACATACATGACCCCCTCATAAGCACCATGACCCTCAATAACACACACAATATACATTCACACATAACTGAGAGCATTCTGAAAATCTAGTTATGTGTTATAAATTGACATACCACATGATTATAAATAAAACAAGACATTAACACCTAATGGAGTTGGGTGGCATTGGGCGAGGTTGGACTTATTTTCTACTGTTAGTGTTAATCACCATCTCACTCAGCCAATGAGGAGCTACCTTTAGCCGTAGATGTTCTATGAATACAGTTCCCAGGAGCACAGGTTTAACATCTGGCAATTTTCAATGCACATTGCTGTGTGCAAATTAATGGAATGCTGAATAGGTGTATCACTTTAATAGCAGTATTACTAATGAACCTTAATGCAAGTTTGTCATGAAAACACACCAGAATAAGATAATATAAACTTAACAGTGAGGACACAAAAAGTGGTTTATATCTTCACATGAACAATTGCAGTATGTTATTAATATGTTTTCATATTAGCAGTAAGACCAGCTGAGCAAGGCTAAAATCGACTCAAAAGTATTTAATGAACACACACCATGGCTAACAAATGCATGACAAGCAGACGAAA